>CM038224.1:39066567-39170913 GCA_021442155.1 Cymbidium sinense
CATTATGCAAGCTAACTCATTGAAATTAAATTCATCTTTAGGCATGGAACATGTCGACATCCTTCGCTTCTAGATTGATTCATTTGGCAATATAATATCCACATCACCCTTGCCAAGATGCTTGCCTTATTATCTCAAGTACACCTTCCCTAGATCACCTTGAGTATAATTTTTTGAACACCTCTTTCTTAAAACTAACATGAAAAGAGGCACTTGAATCAATGATCCATGACTTAGTACTATCTAAAAATAAGATAAGAGAGTCACCGAAGTTTCATCTATCGAGCATTTATAGATTCACTCCTTTCTTGTTCTCCACTACTTATCTTCTTTGAGTTTTACAATCCTTCTTGAAGTAACCTTTCTTCCTGCATCAACATTTCCTTTAGTCATTTCCCTTTTCTAACTTGGGTTTCTTCTCCTTGATTTAGATTGGATCATGCTTGAGTTCTTATCTAAACTTCTACAACTTGTTTCAACATTCAAGGCAACATTTAAAGTATCTCCACTCGTCTTTTTACGGACTTGTTCATTCAATACCGACCTAACTATATCATCAAAGTTCAACTTCATGTTGCAAGGAGATAGGAATAATAATGGCCTTACCTCATCATTGAACTTGATGTTGAGGTATAATTAATTCATCATAGTGTTAAAATTATTGGATATTCATTGACTAGACTTTCATCAACCATCTTTGTATTAAACAACCACTTCATCAAGAAAGCTTTATTTAAAGGCGATGGCTTTTCATACATTCTTATTAGTACAACCTACGTGGTCTTTTCATTAAGAAAGCAACGGATAAAGATAATGAAAGTTGAATCAAATCTAGGATTGAATGACCAGGACTTTCATTCTTCCATAATTATCGATTCCAATTTTGGCAATCCCATCCAGTGGTACATATAATTTCTTTTGAAACAATAAATCCTTAATTTGCATAATCTAGAAAAGAAGTTTGAGCCATTGAACTGCTCAATCTTGTACTTTTCTTCGTCGGTATTGCTCCCACTCGAACTAAACTTTCAGAACTTCAAGCTTAGATGCCAATTGTTAGGAGATTAAATGTAAAAACTAGTTTGAGAGATCTGAAGTATAATATTGAACATAAGTAACCAAAGCATAATAATCATAAAATAAACTCAAAAGACACCAAACTTAACTTGGAAAACCTAAGAATGAGAAAAAATCATAGTGCCACAACACCAACAAATACACTATGAAAGAAAAAAATTGAGAGTTGTATAAATCACACTTCACTCAAGCCACTCCTCACTTTAGTCATCATAAGGCACCTCACTTCACTCCCACTCACAAGTGATTAGAGAAAAGTATAAAAAAAATTGGGGAAAATTGCCTAAATACGAAGTCTCCCATCTAGCGACTATATCCTTCAGGCTTTTCTGCACGGGTTCTAGCACCACGATGCTTCTCCTACAATGCCAAGGTGTTGGCTTCTCTATCTTAAGTCTCTAGTGCTTTGGTCCTATAGCATGGCACTACCTTGAATCTTTGGCTAGTTTCTTTGTCTTCCTGGTGTAAATCAACTGATCTCAGTACCGTGGTGTCGTCCTCCTAGTTCTGAGGTATTTCCTTTGTCTTTGACCCAATGTCCCTTTGTTCTAGCACCAAGGCAATATACATGGAAAAAATTTTTTTGGGGGTGTTGTCCTGAACTCTGAAGAGGGGACACACCACCCCCGTGAGACCCCTAGTGAGCTCACCACCAAGCTTAACAAGTGTGAAGGACAAGGCTATCAAGAATACATCTCAAGTTTATTGATAAAATAAGGCTCCACAAAATAACAGCCTAGACCTCCACCTCTCTCATTGCTATTGATTAACACCATTGATAATAATTGACATTATTTGTATAGTGCACACTGAGTCTCACATTCCCCCTTGGCTCAAACCCCCATGCCTCCTCCTTTTTAATTTCCATTAAGTAATGCTAATGACTGAATACCAACTTCTAATGGACCACCGATTAACACCAGTAAGGTTTTTTTCTTTTTCGTATTTTTTTGTTAATTTTATGTGGAAAAAAAAAGTTAGTCTTGAACTTACATTTTCAAGATTTCAATGTCTACTAGAGTTCTCCTTATCCTTTTGAACAAATTGATATACTATTCTTTAGCTTTCAATGCTTGCACTTGTTCTTCTATATAAATGTTTTTAGAATTACAGATTAGTTCAAATCTTTTAATTTTGAACATATCACTGATTAGATCAGTCGATATCAAAAAAATGGTGGAACCAAATACCTAGTTGGATATCTATACTAGAAGTGCACACTCATATCATCATATAAAAAGAGTTAATTATGTTGAATTATTTCTTTTGATTAATAATTTAAAATAGGTTTTATGATCAACTAGACTCACTTGAGTTACTCGATTAAATTGGTAATGCATCATCATTTTATATAATTATATCTATCATTTATGTTGGTTTAGTTTAAACTTATTTACTTATTTTCTATGCAAAAGAATAATGAGCTCTATTAGTAGTAAATTTAGAAGTGGTGAAAGTTTAAGTGAGGCTAACATAGATGAAAATAAGGCCATTATAGAATTATGTTATTAATATGGGAAGATGAAATGATGGTGGAGGAAATGTATCTTTTGAATGCAATTATTGTAATAAAATTTACAAAGGATCATATTCAAGAGTGAAGGCGCATCTACTTAAAATTAGTGTCCATATAATTAGAGTTTGTCCAAAACTAACTATGGAATAATTATTTAAGATGCAAAGGTTAATAAATGAGGTAAGGATAAGAGGAGTCTTCCAAAATATATACCATTGCCAAGTAGTTCCATATCTTTTGTCCAATTTAGGGATGCATTCTCTTTTAAGCGAGAACATTTTTGGTTCTAAGAAAGAAAACTAGTTGGGGATACTCATTTTTTAAAAAAAAGCTTTCAACCCAAATAAGAGAGCACCTAGATGATGAAATAACAAGAATGTTCCTTTCCTTTCAATCTTGCAAGAAACCCTTATTATAAAGTTGTAATTTTCTTTTTCTAATAATAATATTGGTTACGTTATCAAGATATAATGCTCTTAGATCAAAATTATTGCAAAGAGAAAGAAGCAATATTGAATGATTACTTGAACCTATCATAGAAACTTAGAAAGAAAAGAAATTAGCTTAGTTTTTGATGAGTAGATTTATTCATGTAGGAGTCCAATAGTCATAAAAGTTGTAAATTATGAGGTTTAATACAAAGATACATTTTCCATTTCTAATTTGATTAAAGAGGTTATTATGTTAGTTGTCCCCTGAAAAGTGATTCAAGTTATTACCAATAGTGCTCTAATTTGGGTTGCTTGTTAAGCATTCCTTCATATTTTTTTTTGGATATTATGTGTTGAGCATACCCTTAATCTTGCTCTAAAAAATATTTATTCTGAAGAATCAGGCTAAATGTTGGTGGATCATTGTAGTTACTATAGGTGTTATTTTGATCAAAACTTTATCATGAATCATTGTATAAGACTTTTCATCATTAAAAATACTTTCTATGGTATAGACAAGATTTGCTTAAGTTATTATGATGTTATATATATTTAAAAAAATTAAAAAATGCACTTCAAGCTATAGTTATTAGTAAAAAGTAGTCTTATTATTATGATGATGATGATGGAAAGAAAGATTTGAGAAAGAAATGCTTTCAGCTGATATGTGGTGGGATAATATTGAATATATTCTTTGCTTTTCAGAACTTGTTGAACTCACTTTTGGGTGAGGTTAACTATCCCCTCCTTAGATCTAGGATTCATCTAGCCACTAATGGCTTCCTAGGATTAGAACACTTCTAGTGGTTAGGTGAACACAAACTCTAAGCATAGAAGACTCATAGGATTCAATCCTAGGGTTAGACTCTCGCTTAAAATAGATAGGGCCCACTTACCCTAAACTTAGTTAAGCCACATATTAAACCAAACTCCTAAAATCCAACTAAATGAGCACAAATTAAACCTCAAATAAAACTAATCAACCTTATACCTAATTTGAGCCATTATGATTCAATGTTGGTCAAGTGGCTAAGTTGACCTGATCCAACCCATTCAAGCTTAAGAGGGCCAAATACATAATCAACCCAATCTAATTGAATTTGAATAAAAACTTAATCCTAATTCTTACATGTACAAGATATGACTTAAAATATAGTCTCAAACACAGGTTCTGAGGGCTTGGTCCAAGGAGGACTTGATACCTTATATCTCTAGTATAATAATGACATAGACCTTGAGATTTATAGTAGATTACATGTTAAGGATAAACCTTTTTTTAATTAAATTTAAGAAAACTTTGTAATTCTACCATTATGTCAATATATGTGTACATATGTATGAATCAACAAGTATATTGTCTTAACATCTCAAGAACATGAAACTTTAAGTAGTCCCAAGGAGGTCTCTGATTACCTCACTTTCCTGGTTCAATAATGGCATGTACTTGCACAAATGTAGTATACATATGTATATGTGTATGCATAAAATTAAATTACCCTTTTCTATAAAGATGCATGAATCATATAATTATAACTCATGCGGATATTAATTGAAAACATATTAATTCATTCATGCATCATCAATGTGATAATTATATATATATATATATATATATATATATATATATATATATATATATATATATATATATATATATATATATATATATTTATATATATATAAAGTGAATATTAAAAAATACTAAAGTAAAGAAAATATCACCAGGTTAACTATGTTTTGAATTATTAATCTTACGATGTCTTTCACATTTAAGATAATCCTTTTTAAGCCAAATCCAAACATAGATTTTAGTGTAAATTTTTTATAACACTTCATTAAAAGGATTAAAAGTCACAAAATTCATCTCTTAGGTCCAACCTAAGGTTAGGGATTAAGGTGGGGTTCTATCCCTCCTCTCTCCCTTTATAATTCTTAGACAAAAATAAAAAATAAAATTAGAAATTCTAGGTCTAAAAATCATCTCAATTTATTAATAATGTAAAGCATAATTCCCCCCTTAATAAAGGGTTTGAATATTCATCATTAGAAAATTTCAAACTAAATCCCAATCATGTCATACCACATCAAACCTATTACACATATTAGAATACTATGTCACCGATCTTAATCTTAGGATAAGATGGTGTTTGTTATGATGATGTGATGTTTTATTTTATGATGTGTAGTTTTAGACTGAATGTTAAGATTGTATATGCATAGTCTGGATGTTAGGACAACATTAGACTAATGATATTTTCTATCGGGGATTATGCTTAAGGGACCTCTATAGTAAAAAGTGTGCCTTTCTTACAAGTGTTGCTTAATCTATAAACATAATCAATCAGGGCAGGTTGGCTTGGTAACCTAAGACAGAATGCTAATCCTAAATGTATGAAATATAACTGTTTGACATGAATGTATGTTAGCTAACCTCTATTTTACAAGTGTAGTTAGATTTTTAATTTCATATAATGTAACCTTTGTAATAGGCTTATGATTAGAGCTATGAGGTATATGATGAGTAGTGGTTAGAAGACCTAGATTTGGGAGGCCTTATGATGCTTGAAGTACTAAAATCCATGAAAAAGATTGAAGATGAAGAATTAAAGCTCCCTATAGCTTTATTTTCATTTGTAATTTAATTGCATTATGGGTTGTATAAGGGTAGAGCTTGGCTACCAATTTCTTTTCTTTTCCAGGGTGTATGGCAGTACTTGATCACACCGACATCTAATTCGATTGATGTTTAATTGTTGTGTTTATATTGATTGTGCTATAAAATGGCATTCTTTTCATATATTTCTTAAAATTAAATGTTTGTATGTATGAATCGTAGGTGCTTTAGAAAAGATAAATCTTCTCCGATAATCTTAAGTAAATTTTAACTAACTCATAACCTCACTCTAAAGTCTAAATATTATAATCAAGAAATAAAGATTTATCAACCCTTAGCTCTATGGTTGTATGTTATAACATCATGCATGCATATTGTATCACTCTTAAATATAAAGAGTCTCCACTCTGCATGATAAGGGATAAAGCTTGATCTATGAGAGCGGTCCTTTGTAGTGGAGAACACCACTTCTCACTGATTTAGTAATCTAATTTTATCATACATTTAGGCATAAATTCTTCCAAGAATAAGTCTAAAATAACAAGTCAAAATGCAATAAAAATGTATAAGTATTATTACATTAGTTTAAGTCATGAATTTTCATGCTAATCATGATATAGTCTCTTAGGGAATGAGTTTAGGACTTTAGATTCTTTCCTAATAAATAACACTCTAACTATCTTGCATTTAGATAAGACCGACTATATAGTTTTGAATCATAGGAGGTGTTAATTGGTAGCTATTCTAGGCGGTTGTAAATCTAGAAAAGTCTGGATTGGTTCACTCTCTCTAGTAGAGGTGAACCAATACATCTCACCTTCCTCAAGTAGATTTAGGTTGAGCTCTTAGCTTATGCTAGAGCACTTTAGATAGGTTTAGAGGCTACTTGTTTCTTCTTTCTGGGTATAAGTCTTCACCTCTTAAGCATTTTCATAATCTTATATTCCTGAAATCTAAGTCCTCACATTCTAATAAAATGTCAATTCAAATAAATATAATTTTCACCTTCAAAAATATAAAGCCTTATTATCGAGTAGATAGAAGCGATCACTAGGCTTCCTAGTATCTTGAGTGCTCATACTCATCCTTTTTGGGAATTCATTAAGAACTCTTCTTACCTTGAACTCTCCCACTTAATTCTCAATAATGAACAATCCTTTGATCATCAAACTTTAAAATCTTTAGAGATATTAGTTGACTACTTTAATTAAGAGTATTCTAATAAAATCTCTATTTCTTAAGATGTAATTAACTATGTGGGCTTGCCTCCAGTGGTGATTATTTTTGAGATGTGGGACACCACGCAGATCTTAAGGTATACTTATTAAAGTGATCGAGTATGACATTAAGGAATAATGTACTATCTCGAAAGATAAAAATCACCACCCTATAATGGACCTAATCACTTAATAAGGACTCATAAGGCATGATGGGTCTTCGAATATATCAGAGATCTTTCCCCTACTTTACTTGGAAGAGTAAAGTAGGGTTTAATTTAAGTTGGGTTCGTTAAGTTCCCTATGGAGGAAAGCCCCCATAGTTAATAACATCCTAAGGAATGAGAATTTCTTAAGAATACTCTCGATTAAAGTAGACAATTAAGGTCTCCAAAGATTTCAAGGTTAAGACTATCAAAGGATTAGCTATTTTAGAAAATCAAATAGGATAGATGAAGGAGAAGACTCATTTTTGGAATCCAAAGAGAGAAAGTAGGAAATGCTCATGATACTAGGAAGCCTAGGGAATTCTCCTATAGTTAGGCTTTATATTTTTAAAATTGAAGAGAGTTAATTATTTGAGTTGACATTTTATTAGATTGCTATGACATATGATTCCACAACATAATATTGTAAAAATGCCTAAGAGGTGAGGATTTATGCTTGTAGCCCGAAGAAAATAGCTACTTCATATTCTTAAACTAAGGAGCCTTGGTACGAAATAAAGGCACAACCTAAATTTAAGGCAAAAATGAGTATATGGTTTACCTCCACAAGAGAGAATGAACCACCCAACTGCTGGACTTATTATCGACTGGAGTGGCAGCTAGTTAACTCCTCATATGCTTTAAATCCATGTAGGCAAGTCTTATACTTTACAAGATGGCTAAGCTGTTGCTCATTTAGAAAGGAGACTAAGTCCATAAACTTACTCCCTAAGATACTAGAGTATGAGTGGTATGAATATATGACTTAATCTAATGCAAATTTTATCAAATTTATTTGATTCTTTTGGACTTTTTGTTTTGACACAGGCTATGGGATTTTGTATGCCTAAATGCATGAGAATTTGATTAAGGGCCAAATCAAAAGAGAAAGGGATGTTCTTCCTCCAAAGGCTCTCACAGGTTAAGCCTTGATTCTCTGGAAAAGATGGAAGTCCCCTCTTAACAAGAGTGAAATAATATAATATGCATGATATTATACATTCATCCATCCAGCTAAGGGGTTACTAAAAATTTTATTATTTGATTTAATTCCTAGGCTTTTATGTGAGGTTATGAGTTGTTTTAAAATTCTAGTTATGTGTTGTTAATTGGATAGAAAATTTAATTTTATCCTAAAAGCCTACCGCATCCAGGCCACACATTCAAGCATCAATCATAAAGAAACTATGAAAAGCATGTTGTTAATTAATCTAAATCTAACAACATCAAAAATTTTATAAACTACCATAAAAGAATAAAAGGCCAGTGCGGTCGGGTTCCACCGTACACCACGAAAGGAGAAACAAAATATGGGTAGCCGAGCTCTACCCTTATACAACTCGGATTACAAAAATAATAATACATGCTATGGGGGGTCTTCTTTTCTCCATTTTTCCATTCTCTTTCTTTTATTATATTTGCTCCAAAGGCATCACAGGGCACCCCAAGGACTAAGCCTTACACTCATCTAATCCCTCATAATACTAATCCTAATTCCTAATACATAATTACATCAAAATATGAAAAGTAAATCTAGCTACACTAAAATAAATGTTAGCTAAACACATACAACCCAAGGTTATATGAATAATTTAGACTTAGCCATGGGTAACCAAACCCCTTTACGTGGGTTATGCTTAGGGCTAAGTAACCTGCACAACAAAAGCATTTATATTTTTATTATAGCGCCCCTTAAGCACAACCCCTAGAAAACATGATTAAATTTAACAGCTCTAACATCCTATGAAATATACACCCATCTAGTCTAATATTACATATTACACAAAATACAACATCATATATACAACACCTAACTTAGCACTAGTGGTGACTTAGTATTATAATGTGTGTGTTTAAGGCTTGTGTAGCAAGGCTTTACTAGGCTTCTTTAGTTTAAGTTATAATTTGGAGTTTGAATTTAAATTTTACCTTTGGGTAATTTCAATTAAAATGATTTAATGATTTACTTTTCATTTTTATTTCGCTTTTATTTGGTTAAAGTGATGTTTAAGTTTTCAAGAATGAAGAGTAGGATGAATTCTATTTGTAGACTCACCCATTCAACATCCGTTATCTAAAAAAACTAAGATCCTTAAGTATCTTAATTAGCCCATTTGAATTTATGTAATTGATTTGATTTGATTCATTTGACATGATTTAGAATTTAGAATTTAGAATTTGAATTTGTTTAAGTATTTGATTGATTGATTTTGGATTAGATGTTTTAGTTTAATTGCATCTTGATAATTCAATATCCTTAATATCTAATGAAGTTTAAGTTTGTTTAAGTTCATGTGTTTTTGGTTGATTAATTTTAGATTAGATATTTTGATTTAATCAAATCTTGATAATTCAATATCCTTAGTATTTAATGAAATTTAAGCTTGTTTAAGTTCATGTGTTTTTTTGGTTGATTAATTTTAGATTAGATATTTTGATTTAATTAAATCTTGATAATTCAATATCTTTAGTATTTAATTAAATTTAAGTTTGTTTAAGTTCATGTGTTTTTGGTTGATTAATTTTAGATTAGATGTTTTGATTTAATCAAATTTTGATAATTCAATATCCTTAGTATTTACTGAAATTTAAGTTTGTTTAAGTTCATGTATTTTTTGGTTGGCTTATTTTAGATTAAATGTTTTAATTTAATTAAATCTTGATAATTCAATATCCTTAGTATTTAATGAAATTTAAGTTTGTTTAAATTCATGTGTTTTTTTTCTGGTTGATTAATTTTAGATTAGATGTTTTGATTTAATTAAATTTATAATTCAATATCCTTTTAAATTAATATTTAACTCTTTTCTTTGATTATGATTATGTGATTTAACTTTATGTTTATTTAATTCGATTGTGGTTCATTTATTTGTAGTTTGATCGGATTAGATTAGTTGAGATTTTATTTTGATTTTAATTGGGTTTGATTCTTTGTAATTAGGATTTTATTTTTGATCACATCCATTTATCATGTTCATCAAAGTTTGGTTTGTATTTTGATTTCATACATTGGATAGTTGATTAGTTTATCTTATTTAAGTAGGTTGAATGATATTTGATTTGATTACATATGAAATTGATGAGAGTCTTTCTTAATTTAATTTAATTTGATTTAATTTGATTTGATTAGCTTTATTAGTCTATGGGTTTGTTTAGGTTCAATGTGATTATGTGATTGATTAAGAAGTGTATTTATGTTAATTATAAAGGTTTATTTAATTTTCAGTTTGACTTCATCTTTGTTTGAATGATGATAATTAATGACTTAATAATTTAGGTTTAATTTTGGTTTTGATTAGTATTTAATTGCATTTATGTTTGATTAAGCTTAGGTTTAATATTATTAATTTGATTAACTTAATTAGTTTATTTAAGAGGCATGATTAATTATTAAATTAAATAAAAATTTATTTAATTTTTAATTTGATTTCATATTTATTTAGGTTATTGATATAATTAATGAGTTAATGATTTAAGTTTCAATGAGGGTTTGATTAGCATGTAATTGCATTTTATGTTTGATTAAGCTTAAGTTTAATATGATTAATTTAATTGACTTAATTAGTTTATTTAATATGTGTGATTAAATTAATTAGTAGATTAATTAAGTGTTTGATTTGGATTAATTTTAATGTGAGTTATAAAATTAATTTAATTTATTAAGATGATGGGTTAATTTATTAAGTTTACATTAATTAGATGTTTGATTAATTAAGTTTGATTATTCATGATTAGGGTTTTACTTGATTTAATTCATTTATAATGTTTGTTTGATTTCATTAACATGTTCGATTTAGTTATTACGTTGAAAAATTTAATGGTTACTTAATTATCTTAATCCAAATGGATGTGATTTAATCATATGTTAATTAAGTTTACTTTAATTTTATTTGGTTTAATTCGATTAGTATCAAATGATTAAAGTTTCCTAAATTTGTTGGGTTTTGAGTTTGATTTAAATTTTAATCATTTAATTGAGTTTTATTAACTTAAATAGGTTTAATCATATTTAATTTAATTTTGTCTAAGGTGATATTTTTCTGATTTGAGGTTTGATTAATGATTGCTTAAGTGCTATTTCATTTCCGATTTTGATTTAATATTTAAATTATTTTTAGGTTATATTTTAATAAACTCCTTAATTGATAAAACTCTAATCTTAAGTATTTGTTTGGGGTTCTTTAAGATTTAGAAGATCACATTATTTTCTTAAGAGTCCTAGATGTCAATTGAAGTGATTTAAGCCATTTTGAAGATTTTGTAAATTTCTGAATTTTTATTTGATTTATTTTATTAAAATAGATAATTGAAAATGCAAAATTTAATTTCTTCTAATCCACAACTCATTTTCACTTGACATTTTTATGTTGAATGTATTTTAACATTAGTTTCAATTCCTGAAAATTTCAACTTAATCTGATTTATATTTTTGGTTTAATTAACAAAATATGATTTTTACTCAAACGCAAATTAAGCTCACAATAATTAGTGAAATTTGAGGATTTTAGGTTTGCAAGATTCCCCTCAGAAAGTCGAATCAAACAAGTCCTTGTTTGTAATTTTTGGTTAAGTATTTTAGTTTATATGAATTTTTGAAGTTTCAAGTGATTTAAATTAATTTTTTTAATAAAAAGGAAATACGCGTGGCGCTGACGTCAGCCTTTGGGCGGGAAGAGAAATGACCCGCGGCTCACTCTGGACCGTCGATCGCCAGACGGTCGGATCGCGTGATCGTAGGCGAGATCGTGATCTAAGTCGTCCCGCGTCGTGATTGGACGGTCGGATCACATCAGGCGATCCAAAGGCTCGGATCACACAATCCACGCATGATTCGAGCCGTCTGATCATGTGAACCACGCGATCGGATGACCCAGATCGCTTCAAGTGATCTGAAGGCTCGTATCGCGTGATCCACGCATGATTCGAGCCGTCTATCCCAGCTACAGATTGGATAATGGTGAGCGTAGATGATAAGCTATTTTAGGCCTTTTTGGAAAAAAAGTGAGGGTTTCTAAGCCAAAACTTACCAAATGGATCCATTTTCATGCCGATTAGCACCGAAAAAATTCTATTTCTAAATTGAGATGATTTAAAGTAAAAAACTGGATTATCTAAGGGAAATTCCTAAAATCATGAGAAAATTAATACAAAATATGAGAAATCCTAAGGTCGGCTATAGTTTGGTGAAATTTACCTCGACAGGGATGATTTTTGGCGGCAGTGAAGATCCGAGTGAACTCCTAGGTATGTGAGGAAGCTTCAGAGTGATCTTTAGCCCTTGCCTCCCTTCGGAATGTTGTCTTCTCCGATGTTTACTGTCTCCTCTCCGGAAGAGCAATTACTTATATTTTTAAGCTCAAAAATGGCTCAAAGAAGTGAGGGATGGGTTCCTTTTTTGCATTGGGGAGCTTTTTAGAGCTGAATGGTGGTGGGAGGAAGAGATCTAAAGCCTCATCTCCCCCTCCTTTTATAATGGCCGAAAATACAATCTTATTTTGAAGTTTTTGGCTCCAAATTGATTGCAATCTTATTGGGGTGTTGGGATGGATGACAGATTGATTGAGGATTTTGAATTTTTGCTCCAAAGTCTTATCTTGCTACTATATGATCATATTTATTCAATGCAAATGTTGGGGAGGAGTTAAGTGCATGAGATGGGTGAAATTAAATGAGGTTTGGTAGAATCTTATGTGGAGGAGGATCCATGAGAGGTTTAAATAGGTTGAGTTGGTTTTGGGCTGATTCCAAATGAGTTTGGGTCGGGTTTGATCAGCCCCCAATGAGTTTTGGCTTGGTTTCAAGGGATTTGGCCCAAGTTGGGTCATATGGGTCATTTTGGGTCAAATTGACCCATTTTGAAAATTAGGTTTTGGTTGATTCATGTTCAATTGGATAAATGAAGATGAATGTGATTTGTGGTTTGAATTAATTTGGATTTAATTTGGATTTAGGCCAAATTGACCATTTAGGCAATTTGGGCTAGGTTGGGTCAAGTTGACCAATTAGGCTCGATTGATCAAATTGGGTTTAATTATGGCTTTGGTTAAGTTCAATAATAAATTTGGAATGAACTTGAGCCATTGGTTGTAATCAATTTGGGTTAGATCATGATTTGACCCGATTTGGTCCTTTAGGCCAATTTGGGTCAATTTGGATCAAATGGCCAATTGGGGTTGGTTTGACCCAATTAATTGCAATTAATCATCCTAGGGTGATCAAAAATCATGGTGGAAGATTTTGGTGAGCTTGGTTCAATCTAATTTGGGTTGAATTAGAAGTTGGCTCAAATGGGTCCTTTAGGTCACTTTGGGTCAAGTGGACCTAAGTGGGTCAATTAGTTTGGTTTTGGTTTGATTCAAGTTTAGTTGAACTTATATATGAGCTCTAGATTGGAATATAAATTCAACAACATTTAATTTGGAGTCTAAGAGATTTTGGCTAATTTGAAATTTTCAAGTCAAAAGGGTTAGGTTAGGTTTGACTTGGGTTAGTTTCGATTTGATTTGATGATTGTAGGTTTCATTTATATTTGGGTAGATAATTGAATGAATGATTGATTCAAGAGAAAATTCATTGGTTTTGACTTGATCTGGATAGAATTTGGCTAAGTCCAAAGAATTGGCTTAAAGGATTTAGATTGAGTTTAGATTTGATTTTTGATATAGTTTTGGTCATTTAAATTTGGATTTCATTTGTATTTATGAATATAAATGAAAGAATAATTGATTTATAAAGAGATCAATTGAGTTTGATTTGATTTAAGGGGAGTTTTGGCTAAGCTTATGAATGTGGTTCATATAGCTTAGGAAGGGGTTGTAGGATTTGAATTTTATTTTGGGTTTCAATCATTTAGAGTAAAATTTTGAAATTAGATTTGGAATTTGAATTTAAATTTGAGATTTGGTTTGAGAATTCAGACTGGTTTGATTTGAGAAAGTGTATCTAGATTGGGATTAGGCTATGTGATAAGTAATATCCTTAAATCCTAAGGCATATCCTAACCTTATGATTAACACTTCTAAGTCTCTAGGCTTAGGTTAAGTATTCACCTAATCACTAGATGTATCTTATAACTAAGGAAATCTTAGTATCTAGAAGATTCCTAAGTCCAAGAGGATGGGGTTGAGAGCGAATTAATTTTTTTTATTTGTTTAGTTCATTTTAACGTGGACCTTGTTGGTTTGCAAGGGATCAAACTGAGAAGGAGCTTATATCGACTGACTATCTCAGATTTGAGCAGGAGAATGCACATCTCGAACAAATTCTCCAACCATAGGGGTGGCTACTAGGAAAGGGGGACTATCCAATCCAAAAGTAACCTAGGTAGTGTTTAAATGGGGTCACAAAGGACGTGATCCAAATAGAATGCCCATAGGGGATGGGGCCGCTAAAGGCTTAATCCAACACCCTGGAAAAAATGACATGGCTAGTCATATATCAAATAGGTATTCGATGGCCAACTCAAGGAGAAAGCACGGTGACTTACATCTATCAAGAGTGGTGTACCCACCGGGTGAGTCGCTGTCAGTATAGCGAACATCAACCAACCTGATTGCCATCGGTTTGTGTCGGTTTAGGAAGAAGGCGTGTAGGCTTACATCTCTCTAAAGTGGATCTGACTGCTGGGATAGTCTGTCTTCGGCTCGACAGCTGTCATTCGATCTAGGGCGACTACTGAGTGAATGCTACTAGGGACTTATATCAACTCAAACGTAGTCAAGAAGAAAGGAGCCTCTAGGGCACTTACCCTAAACCTCAAATATATTCGACCTAGTTCTATCATGATGATTAGTTCAAGAAGAAAGTGCGAGGACTCACATCTTCTTAAACAGGATCAACCATGAGGTAGCTTACTAGCTAGGCAGTGAAGACTATGAAAATAACAAGGCGCTCATCGATTTATAATGTTCAAATTAAGAAGAAAGCGCGAGGACTCACATCCTCCAACAAATAACCCGGCTTGCTCTCACATCAAAATAGCCTGAAAGAAAGATATGTGTGTTTGTGCTTGATATGAAGGAATAGGATGCCACTGGGGGACTCTTACACCTAAACCTCGGGGAAACTCGACCTATTCAAAGTATGGTGGCTAGTTCAAGAAGAAAGCGTTGGGACTCACATCTTCTTAAACAAAGCCAACACAACGTAGTTCACTAGCAGGGCAGTGAAGACTACCAAATTGACAAGGTGCTCATAGGTGTGCAATGGTCAAGTTAGGAAGAAAGCACGGGGACTCACATCCTCCAAATAAGAACCACTGGGGTAACATACTAGTGTGGTAGCATGTAAACCTAACCTAGAGAAGCTAATGAGTGAGTGCCACAGGGGGTTTGCTCTCACATCAAAATAGCCTGAGACAAAAGATATATGTTTATTTGTGTTGCGAAAGAGGGAATAGGATGACGCTTGAGTTCTCTTATACCTACCCTAAATATGTCATCGTGGATTCACAGACAAAAGATATTTCTAACACAAAAGAAATGAAAGTTCAGATGAAAAGAAATTTTAATGATAATTATTTTCAAATAAGATTTATGGATAATATTTCTTTAGGTAGAGCTCATTGATTGGAAGCATCGGGTGCTCTCCTTTACAATTTATGAGTTGATAAGACCCTCAATGGTAGGCCTTCTCTATGGCATAAGGGCCTTCCCAAGTGGGTTCAAACTTGCCTCCTATCTTTCGACGCACAACGATTGGCCTCCGTAGAACTAAAACAAGCTCTCCTGCTTGAAAAGCTCTAGGACGGACCAACTTGTTATGAGCTTGAATCATCTTGACTTTGTATAACTCGAGGTTCTGGCATGCTCGAAGGCGTCTCTCCTCCAAACCTTTGAGCTCTTCCAACCGCAACTTGGCATTCTGCTCCATTGTGATTTTGCTACCCACGGCTATCCTTAGTGATGGGAGTTGGACTTCTAATGGTAGAACGGCTTTGGACTCATACACTAAGGAAAAAGGGATAAATTGAGTTGGAGTTTTGTATGTGGTGCGGTAGGCCCACAAGGCTTCAACTAACTGTTCATGCCATCATCGTTTGTTGTCATCTAGTGTCTTCTTCAGTGTTTGAATGAGGGTTTTGTTGAAGGCTTCTACTAACCCATTTGCCCTTGGGTAGTAGATGGTAGAATATCTCTAATCTATCTATGTCTAAGCAAAGCTATTGATTTTAGTGCTCTTGAATGCAATACCATTATCATATATAATTCATCAAAGCACCCCAAACTTATATATGATATAGTTTCTGGAAAATTGAAGCACATGTTGAGTTGTGACCTCTCTAAGTGGGATTGCCTCTGCCCACTTGGAAAAGTAGTCAGTAGCAGCTAGAATGAATCGATGACCTTTGGAAAAAGGCAGATCGATCGAACTCACAATGTCGCATTCCAACACTCAAATGGCCATGAGGCCAATGTAGGATGTAGAATGTTGGGAGGTTGATGTAGGACCATACCGTGTACCTGACATTGGTGGAATCTCCTAGCTATGTCCATGCATTCGTGATCATTAAAGGCCGCGAGTATCCAAGTCTCTTGATCTTGATTTCATCTTTGACCGGATTGATGTGCTCCACATAACCCTGATTTACCTCGATCACGATCCTACAGGCTTAGTGTTTGTCCAGATAACATAACCACATATGATCGAAGGACTGCCGGTACAAGGTGTCGCGTACAAGAGTATAGGAAAGGGCTCTCTGCTTCACCTGGTGTGCCAGTGATTTCTCTTGAGGTAGTTTGTCTATATTTAAATAATCTATGAATGGTTACCTCCAATCTACTGCCCTTTTGTCAATGAAAACCTCCCCTTCAAGAGAGAATCTCTATGAGTTCAAATCGATAAGGGATAAGACTTGTCTATTTTGGACCCTTATTGGAATGGACTCATCTTACAACATGCCAACTCTTTGGAAATCTTGGCTAATGCATCTATTGCATTCTCTCTCGAGAAATCTTGTAGATGGTAACTTAGGGTTTTGGGCCAATAATTCCATAGTATACTTTTGGTAATGATGGAGCTTAGGCTTTAGAACCTTGTAAGATCCAGCGATTTGGTTGATGACTAACTGAGAATCCCCAAAGATGTTGATACTATGTATGCATAATGTAATGACTAACTCTAGATCGGCAATCAGAGCCTCATATTCAGCTTCGTTGTTGGTGCATGGATGGGACAGATGATATGAGAATCTCATAACATCGCGGTCTAGAGTTAGGAGAACTATTCCTACCCCTACCTTCTCTAGGATCATAAATTATGATTCTTCTCCTCTTTGAGAGGAAGTTGCACCATCAAAGTACATCTCCGAGTGGCGAGCACTAGTACCCCATAAGTTCATGATTTGTTCATTGGGGAGATCATCATTAAGTGGAGAATCAGCAGGGAGTGGATGTGCTGCTAAGAAATCTGCAAGTGCTTGTCATTTTACGGCACGGAGGGGAACGAATGTTATGTCAAACTGAGACAAAATTATGGACCAACACACCAATCATCCAGATAAGGTTGGCCGTGTCATGAGATATTGCAGTGGATTGACTCTGGAGATCAAGTTCACCTTATGAGAAAGCATGTAGTGTTGTAGCTTTTGGGATGCAAAGATTAAAGCTAGGCATTGTTTTTCAATAGGTGGATAGTTTGCCTCAGCAGGGATTAGATGACAACTGAGATAATAGAGAGCATTCTCTTTCCCTTCGTCATTGGTTTGAGCCAAAAAAGCACCAAGGGAGTCATCTAATGCAATAGTATATAATATGAGCTTTGGGATAGAGGCCGCTAGGACTAGCGGTGTCATCAGATATTGCTTGATGTCTTTGAAAGCATGCTGAAACTTGTCATCCCATTTGAACTTGGAATCTTTTTTGACAAGTGCTGAGAATGGTTGGCATCTTCCTGATAAGTTGGAAATGAAGTGTCTTAGATATGCCAACCGTCCTTGGAATGACCTGAGTTGTGTTAGGCTTTTAGGGGGTGGCATTTCTAATATCACTTTGATCTTTTCTGGATCGATTTCAATGCCCCGATATCGGACAACAAACCCAAGAAATTTTTCTGAAGCTACTCCGAATGCACACTTCAAGGGGTTCATTTTGAGGTTGTATTGTCTTAACTTGTTCAAAAGTCAAAGAGATGGTCTTCCTTTTCTTTGTAACTTTTGAGATCATCGACGTAGCATTCAACTTGATCATGAATGAGTTCATCAAGATTTGAGTCATGGGTATGTGTATGTGGACATTTTAAGGCGAAAGGCATGACCTTATAATAATATATTCCGATCGGGGTTCGAAAGACAGTGTTTCTTTCATCCTCTGGGGCCATCTTAATTTGGTTGTAGCCAGATGACCCATCCATAAAGGAGAATAGTGCATGAGATGAGGCAATGTCCACCATTAATTCTAGTATAGGAAGTGGGAATTCATCCTTAGGACATGGCTTAATTAGATCCCTAAAATCAATATATATGCAAATTTGACTATTCTTTTTCTTAACTGGGATGACACTGGCCAACCAGGTAGGATATTTTTCTTCCTTAATAAAGACAGCATCGATCAGTTTTTTGATTTCAGAAGTGACTTGCTGTTCAATGTTTAATCGCATGCGTCTAGGAGCTTGTTGATAGGGTTAGCATTAGGTTCTATTGCTAGTTTATGGACTACTATGTCAGAAGATAGACTGGGAATCTCTTCATAACTCTAAGCAAAACAATCCTTAAACTCAATCAATAGCTTCACTAAATCATTGGTTTCTTTTTCATTCAATAGAGAACTGATATATGTTAGGCATAGATCTTCTTCAGTTCCTAGGTTGATTTCTTTGAGCTCGTCAATAGTTGATCAAATCTCCTCTTTGAACTCTGGTGGTGCATCCTTGACTTCAAAGTCATTTGGATCATCTGAAGTTTCTAAGCACACCTCCTCATATGAGTTAGCATGATTTGAAAAGAACCTATCAGATTCCAAATGATTGGTGATGACTAAGCAGTAATCATCATCATTAACTGGACTCACTGTACCGAATTCTAGTTCCAATCTTGATTGAAAATGTCTGCATTTGTTGTCCCATAACCTTTCAAAGTAATCCAACCTGTGTTTAGAGCAAGCATGTGGAATTAATCCTTTCTTTGCTAAATTAAGAACAAGGCAGAATACCAATCAAAAAATTCTATTAAATTTTATATGAATCATCCTCAAGTTCTACATCGACTGAGGATGATGCTCCAAGAAAGAACTTCTGCACCTTTACATTTGTGGAAGACTTAGGGGCTTCCTTAACTACCAAACCCTCAACTTTTTGTGAAGAAAGTAGGGTTAGAGCTAAAGTTCCTAACTAATGCTTCATTATTTCACATATAGACTCGGAAACACTTATGCTTTGCTTAGGAGCTCGGTCTTCAGCATCACTCAGCTCACTTGTATGAGGATCTGCCATCTGGAAGTGCTAGCTAGCGTACTAATGATATATGACTCATCCTCTGAACTAGATTCTAAGTCTATATAGATAGTAGGTGTAGTCCTGGTAGTAAGGACATAACTCTTATTGGATGGCCAATAAGGAGGTCTTCCGTCTCTAGGCATGTCTCATGTCGCCTCTTCCTCCTAGTGGAGGGTCATCATACCCAAATGTTCGAATGGAGTAACGTGGGTGGAATCTAATGTTAGGCTCTACTTTCTCCTCCAAGTCTATTTCTCGCTCCCTTTTACTCTTCTCCCCCTTTGATTCTTTCATTGACACTATTGCATTTTATTTAATTTTCTTTCAATTTTTGTTTCATATAAATTTATTTAAGTTTTGGTGATTTTGAGCTTAAGTAGAATAATTGGATAACCACTCCGATCATCTTTCTTTAAACCCAATTTATTTAGATTCCAGATGGAATGTGCCAAATGGGATGTGTTTAATTTAATTCTTTGTTTATGTTTGAGCTTTGGATCAAGTTCAATTTGAGTTTTGTCAATACCACTTTTAGTCAAATTCTTACTTGATTGAGTCATGTCAACTTAATGAAGACATTCCATAGTTCAATCATGCCTTATGATTAAACATCTTTTGACCCAAGTATAAACTTACTTAGTTCCATTGTATCTTTTTATGAATATATAATTTATATTCAGTACTACCCAGCACTATAGATACTTGGAATACTTAAGGCAAAAGATGTTTATACTTGGGTCAAAAGGTGTTTAATCATAAGGCATCTTCTTTTTTTCTTTTTCTTTTTCTTTTTTCCTTTTATTCTTCTTTTATTTTTGAACTTTTGCCAAGCTCACAAGAATAGACTTGTTGATTTTGAGGGAGATAGTAGGTCGCATCGTCATATATTACCTCATGAGGCGTGAATGGCTTAAGATCTCCTTTGGCGATTCAATCCCACCCCTCATGAAATTCATGCACTGGTGTAGAGAGGATGAAACCACATTGTTCTTATATATCCGTGGTCTCCCAAGCAAAGCATTGAAAGATGTATCTAAGTCTATAATATAAAACTTGGCAGTAGTCTTCCAGGCATCTACTTCTAATGGCAATACTATAGAGCCTAAAGCCCTCTCGCCTTGTTCATTGAATCGTCTCAACATCATCCTCTCTTTTAAAAGTTTGGAGATGTCAATCCTTAAGTAAGTTTTAGACTCATAATATTCACGATGCACCACGGTGTGAACTCTAGATATCCTATATCTTCTCTTGTAATGTAAAGGGGTGGTTGTGCTTGGTCATCCCTAAAACAAGTCTTCATTCGAATGTAACTCTAGTATCCTCACTGAGCCTCCTCTTCAATAGCGATTTGGGCTAAGCATATCCTGATTAAGAAGAGCTTTGATTAGGGATTCCCTCATCTCTTTAGATAAGATAATGGCATCATATTTGCTTAACTTATGTGCTTTCTAAGATGTGCTAGGACATTATAGTCAACCTTGGCTTGATCATCCACAAGCATATCCATGGGTGGAGCATCTTGTGGAGGCTATCTACTCTTTAGAACTAATAATTTGCTTACCCTTATCTTGAGGTGCCACCACATGAGGTAGAACTTTGCCACTATGAAGGTTAACTTGGTGACCTCTTGGAATGATGAATTTGTAGGAAGTTCTACCTTCTTGTCATGTACCTACTTCCTATAAGATTATCAGTGATGACTCAAATCAATCTCGAGGTGAAGTATGATTTAGAAATGGGAAATCCATTTCTAAATCAGAAGAAAATATCAACTATATTATCATTATTATTTTGTAAACTTGGAGAGTTTTGATAGGAATAAAATCTAGAGTATCATAAGTGGACAAGATGTAAGTGAAAGCTTTCTTCATTGATTTCTTCTTAGATGGAGGTATAATAGAAATCTAAGTAAAGTGGGAGAAGGGTATAGTGTCCTTGTCCACGATGCAATACTCTAGAAGAGGAGTGGAGAGGAGAAGTAGTAGCTGCGGTGGATGGAGTCTTTGGGCTCGGATGGTGGTTTGTCTTCTTATGCTATCAAGTAAGGTAAGGTACGCTACTTCGGATGACACCTTCTTCAAGTTGTCTTTGACAACTTGCAAACCTTCCTTGGTGTTGGAGGTTTGAGTTACTTCAAGCACATGTAAAGAAAGCTTCTTGATCTTAGAGATCACTTTTTTAGAGGTTCGGGATAAGACAATATCCCAACCTTCTTTTGTCTTAAGAGGATCGTAGTATCCCCAAGAATTACTCGATAGAACGGAGGGTTATTCTAACAAGTATTCTTAGGGATATGATAGCTCATGACTTGCTGCTCAAGCGGTCCTTAAAGGTGACAATCCTCCAAGATATGACTGACCATGCTGGTAGGGGCAATAGTTAGGATCATTACTCTTGCCCACATCTTATGGCCTCTTGGGCTCAGGTAATTACAAGTCAGGTTTCTTTAAGAGATTCTTAAAGATCTTCCTAACTACCTCCCTCTTGAATGAATATGGCTTATTCAATCTATTGGCAAGAGTAGGTGGGTAATAGCTAACTGGCGGTGGATATGAGTACTGCTGTTGAGTATATTGTGGAGGAGGTGGTGGCGGCCACTATGGCAGTTGACGTGGTTGGTATGATGGCCGAGGTGGTGGTAGAAGAGGTGGCAATAGAGGCTGTTATGCACGAGGTCTCTCATACTGAGCTCTGGCTAGTTGCTTCCCTTTGTCTACTGACACTACTACCCCTGGCTTCTTTTTGAATGCTTTCTACAGCTTGGGCTTGAACGATTGATCTTGAAAAGGTGTCTGTTTGGCTTCCCCTTGTAGGCTAGCCTCCTTGTTGATAAACTTCTCAAAGGTTTTGATTGTAAATCCCTTGAGCATGAAAGCAACCGGGCCATGAATATTCTTGAGAATAATTTTATAGATGTTATTGATATGTGGTTCACATTTCATACTTAGGCTTTGCCACCTATAATCAACAAAAGACTCATTGGGATTTTGTTGCGCCACAACGAGGTCACCCATAGTTACCCTTTGTTGGGCTCCAGCAAACCTCTTGATGAAGAGGTGCTCCAACTCAACAAAAGTCTTCACTAAACCATTGAGTAGTTTAGTGTACCAATCAAATACGATGCCTGTCAAACTACTGATGAAAAGGCAGAATAGAAGTGGATCACTTCCACCAGCATTGCAGCATCCGGCCCTGAAATGTGCTATGTGCTGTCGGGGGTTCTCAGTGCCATCAAAAATTTTGAAAGAAGGAGTCACAAAACCCTTAGGATATTGGACACCATCAAATTCCTCTATATAGGGTCTACCCTTTGGAATAGATGATCCACCTCGGGCTTGTGCCAACGCATCCTTCACTTGCTGCTCCACTAATTTCCTAATATATTTTTCTTGCATGGAGGTGATGTCCACCACCTTCCTATGCATGCTGCCACTATCCTGGTCTACAGGAGATGTACTCTTAGGCTGATCCAGAACATGCAACAACCTGGCTGACCCTGGGAGTAGTCAGGGATGGAGCTTGACCTTGAAGTGCAGGGACTGCCGCTAACAAGTCTTCAACTCTTTTCTCCATCTTCCTGATATGATCATCTCTCTGCCTCAGTTACTGATGAAGGTGTTAGGTTGAATGAGCTATGTCTTCTTCCTCAACAACAACACCCTCCTGACTATGTTGATCCCTAAGGAGGGAACCCCTAATGTTGACCATATGGACTTCCACTGAGTCCTTCAAGAGATCATCCTCATCAGAGCAATCATCCCCGAAGAGCCCCCTCTTCTCAATAAAGTACTGAGCGATGATCTCATCTAAGGAGTAGTCTAATCATGTAGGGACAAACACTCATCACTGACCGGTGGAGGGGCTATACTCACTGACAGAAATACATCGCATTACCACTATACTCTTCTAAGAGACTGCTTTCACGTATATCGATCACCGCCCACCGGATGAACACCGCGTGGAAGGATCTACTACCATGGACACTACCCCTTCTACCAGATATGCCGCAGGTGGAGACCGCAAGGGCCGCCAGATGTAATCGCTATGCTATGGTGACTTGACCACGGTGGCCTTGGGTCTCCATTCCTTCTTCTTCATAGCTAAGGCGGGAGGTCGAATAGGAGAGCTCAACCTAACCTCAATGGGTGGAGTAGATGGAGTGGGATCCTTGGGCCGTAGCCGGATTACTAATGGTGCCGATCTTTCCCCGGATGGGGGCTTCTAGATCTTGGTTAGAATGGGGGATACCGTGATGGATGCGATGGTGAGTGAGAGCGGTTTGGAGGTAGACCACTATCGCTGACTATAGGCCTACCTCCTATGACGAGTAGCACCGCAAGGATGATGTTTGTCGAATGATGGCCCTGAGGGCAACGACCGGAAAATCTTTTGAGCAGGTCGCCGACGCCAACAAACCTCTCACTCCCTCCTACTTGAGATGCCTCGAGCCTCCAAGACTCTATCCCTTTGGATCGACTCGACCTCCTAAGGATAAGCCCTCGATCAAAAGCACTTGGACTCGGCCCATGCTCCAACCCGGGCGTAAGACTATCCTGAGCTCATAGGGCTTCCTATGCTCCCTAGCCAGTGTGCTAAAATATGCTAGTGGTGGAGGTTGTGCAGCAATCCTCCTGTAGTCCTCCTCTCCATCTGAGGTTGAGAGGGGGTGGAACCTACTACCACTCAATATGTGGAGAGGTCTCACAGGGAGATCCCTCCTCAGCCATATGGGAAGCGGCATCCATCTCTCTCTCCACCCTCTTGTGATGCCACTTGATCTTACGATTCTTGTGCTGCACATGGTATGGCAGAGAGAGCTAGCACCCACCTCGAACGTGGAGGAGACTATCTCAGAAACCAAGATAGTCTTCCCCTTTGGGGTGTCCAAGGAGGGGGTAGTAGGCCTTGCTAGAGCTGTAGTAGGAGTAATTGACTGACCCTGGGTGGGAACAACTGGCATAGAAACTGATATTGGTAGGGTAGCAGGAACAATAGTGGCCTTCCTCTTTAGTGGAGGAAACTCAGAATCAGATGACATATCAAATCAGATAAGTGGCATCTACCCCACCACCTCCTCCTTAACTGTGAGGGTTGTCCCTACAAGCCCCCCTCAAAACCATGGCCAAAGTAGGTGACCTCGGAAGCCAAGCAGGTAGAGACTAGCATCCGGCTAGCTTTAGGCCAGTGGGAAAGGAAAACACAAACTTGTTGGGAGCCATAGATGCTGACTGAGGACTGGAAGAATTGATTACACTGAAATCTGCATTGTTGAAATATAGCTGAGTCAGACACTTGCCTTGATATTCACCTTCAATCATTGATTTCAAGATTTGATTTTGAATTTGAACCCACACTGAACAATCTTAAGGATGTTAAGTGGGGTTCATCAAAATTTTAGAGAGATTTTTGATATTGAGGAGAGTCTTTGCTATTTGATTTCGATTTAGAACCCATACTTAACCAATTTAGGTAGGTTGGCCGGGGTTTTAAAATTTGAGGAGAGATTTTCTTGGAGATATTTATGTTTTCTGCATCTTGTTTGAAAATATTGATAGTTTGAAAGACCTCTACTTAGCAAATTTGGGTATGCTAAGAAGTGGTTGTGATTATGTGTTTGAAATATTTTTGCTTGTAAAAATTTAATTGTGTGATATTTTGATTTAAAAATTGGGCTTCTTACTTAACAAATTTGATATGTTAAGTAGATGCTACATGTGTTTGATTTGTGTTTGATGATGAGATTTTCACTTAACAAATTTGGTATGTCAAGTGAAAGTCAAATGTGATTGTGAGATAAATTTACTTTTCTTTGAAGATGGGAGTCCACTTAATAGATTTGGTATGTTAACTGAAAGTCCCAAATGTGTTTGAGATGTGTTTTTTTTTTTTTGAGAATGAGACTCTCACTTAACAAATTTGGTATGTTAAGTAGAAGCTCAAGTGTTGTTTGACATGAAAGATTGGATCCTTATTTAACAAATTTGGTATGTTAAAATATGGATCAAATGTGTGTTGAAAAGAGACCCTCACTTAACAAATTTGGTATGTAAGTGAAAGTCAAATGTGTTTATGATTTTGAAAATAAAGCTTTCACTTAAAAAATTTGGTATGTTAAGCGAAAGTCAAGTGTGCTTATGATTTTTTTTTTGAAAAAGAAACTCTCACTTAACAAAGTTGGTATGTTAAGTGAAAATTAAATGTGTTTTATGATGTTTAAAAATGAAACTCTCACTTAACAAATTTGGTATGTTAAGTGAAAGTTAAATGTGTTTATAATTTTTTTTGAAAATGAAACTCTCTTAACAAATTTGTTATGTTGCAAAAGTCAAATGTGTTTTGAAAATGAAACTCTCACTTAACAAATTTGGTATGTTAAGTGAAAGTTAAATGTGTTTATGATTTTTTTTTGAAACTTCTCACTTAACAAATTTGGTATGCTAAGTGAAAGTTAAATGTGTTTATGATTTTTTGAAATTTCACTTAACAAATTTGGTATGTTAAGTAAAAGTTAAATGTGTTTGTGATTTTTGAAAATGAAACTCTCACTTAAAAAATTTGGTATGTTAAGCGAAAGTCAAATGTGATTTTGAAAATGAAACTCTTACTTAACAAATTTGGTATGTTAAGTGAAAGTTAAATGTGTTGATGATTTTTTTAAAACTTCTTACTTAACAAATTTGGTATGTTAAGTGAAAGTTAAGCGTGTTTGTGATTTTTGAAAATGAAACTCTCACTTAACAAATTTGGCATATTAAGTGAAAATCAAATATGTTTATTATTCTTGAAAGAAAAGGAACTCATTTAACAAACTTAAGTAAATGGAGTTCCATTTGTTCTTATGATTTTCAAAAAGGGTTCTCATTTGACATACTTGGACATGTCAAATGAGCTCCCAATGTGTTTTGAAGTCCAAGACTATAGTAAGAAGGAGTTTTATCAGACAAATGTAAATATAATTCAATTTGCTCTACCTTCTCCAAGGGAAGGGGCACTCCCATTTGACAAATTTGGGTATAGTGGGGGGGTTCAAATATGTCTTGACTTCTCTTTTATGTGTGTATGATTTATTGCTTTCGAAAAGAGGGTAAACTTTAACTCTAGCACATGTGAAGTATGCTAAGTGGAGCTTCAATTTTATATTATAATTTCAACAAATTTGAGTGTGTGGGATGGGGATAGCCATTTCCAAAGAAAATGTGATTTTATTTTTTAAAAAAAATTATTGATTTTGATTTTTGAAAAGGAACCTCCTTGTAATAATAGTAGGATTTGTTAAACGAGGTTTGGTTATATGTGTTTTGTGCCTTCTTGAAAATTTCTTACAAATTTTTGTGTAAAGATCTCTTATTATGTAGAATTTAAAAAAGTGCTTTTGGAAAGACATGTTATTTTGCAAAAGGGTTTTATTTTTTTATTGTTCATGGGATGAACCTTGCCTCACCATTAGAATGGTGAAGAGGTTCTTAATTTTGGTCATCTCCTTTGTTTGATTAATTTTAATTTTCACCTATTGGGAGAACCTAATAGGGATTTTAAGACCTACACGGAGTGAGGTCCTAAAACCTAAAGGATGTTGGCGAGCTTTGCTTAAGGATGAAATAAGTTAACTGCCAATGGAAGGAATGATAGTCTCAGACCTATACAAAATATAAGTCCACTATCGATACTTGGAGATAATAATTATCTACTAAAGATGGAGAGAACCTTCAAAAAAAAGATATTTATTTTTGAGATGTGGGATCTTGTGGGTGTACTTATTGAAGTGATCGGTATGACATTAAGGAATGATGTACTATCTCAAAGATAGAAATCACCACCCTATAATAGACTTAATCACCTAATAAGGACTCTAAGGCATGATACATGGAAGAGTAAAGTAGGGTTTATTTTAAGTTGGGTTCGAAGTTCTATGGAGGCAAGCCCCATATCAATTACATTACATCCTAAGGAATGGGAATTTCTTAAGAATACTCTCGATTAAAGTAGACAATTAAGGTCTCCAAAGATTTCAAGGTTAAGACTATCAAAGGATTAGCTATTTTAGAAAATCAAATATGATAGATCAAGGAGAAGACTCATTTTTGGAATCCAAAGAGAGAAAGTAGGAAATGTTCATGATACTAGGAAGCCTAGTGAGCATTCCAATCCACCCTATAATTGGGCTTTATATTTTTAAAATTGAAGAGACTTAATTATTTGAGTTGATATTTTATTAGATTGCTATGGCATATAATTCCATAATATAAGATTGTGAAAATGACTAAGAGGTGAGGATTTACGCTTGTAGCCCAAAGGAAAATTCTTAAACTAGGGAGCCTTGGTACAAAATAAAGGCACGATCTAAATCTAAGCTGAAAATGAGTATATGGTTTACCTCCATAAGAGAGAATGAACCACCCGACGGACTTATTAATGAGTGCAACCAACTAACCTCCTATGCTTTAAACTGCAGTAAAGTCATATACTTTGCAAGATGGCTAAGGTTATTCATTTAAAAAAGGAGATTAAGTCCTTAAACTTATTCCCTAAGAGACTAGAGCATGAGTGGTATGAATCCATGACTTAATCTAATGCAAAATTTATCAAATTTATTTAATTCTTTTGGACTTTTTTCTTTGACACAGGCTATGGGATTTTGTATGCCTAAATGCATGAGAATTTGATTATGGTCTAAATCAAAAGAGAAAGGGGTGTTCTTCCACCAAATGCTCTCACAGGTTAAGCCTTGATTCCCTGGCAAAGATGGAAGTCCCCTCTTAACAAGAGTGAAATAATATGATATGCATGATATTGTACATTCAACCATCCAGCTAAGGGGTTACTAAAATTTTATTATCTTGATTTAATTCCTAGGCTTTTATGTGAGGTTATGAGTTCTTTTAAAATTTTAGTTATGAGTTGCTAATTAGATAAAAAATTTAATTTTATCTTAAGAGCCTACCGCATCCAGCCACACATTCAAGCATCAATCATAAAGAAACTATGAAAAGCATGTTGCTCTAATTCTCAATCTAAACACAACATCAAATAATTTTATAGACTACCGTAAAAGAATAAAAGGTCAGTGCGATCGGGTTCCACCGTACACCCCAAAAAGATAAAAAAAAAGATGAGAAGCCGAGCTCTACCATTACACTACCCGGATTATAAAAATAATAATACATGTTATGGGGGTCTTCTTTTCTTCATTTCTTCATTCTCTTTCTTTTGATTTGATTTGCTCCAAAGGCATCACAGGGCACCCCAGGGACTAAGCTTTGTGGCCACTGCTCATCCTAATCCCCCATAACACTAATCCTAATTCCTATTACAAAATTATATCAAAAATAGGAAAAATAAATCTAGCTACACCTGGAAAATAAATGTTAGCTAAACACGCCATACTACCCAAGCAATTATATGAATAATTTGGACTTAGCACCTCACACATGGGTAACCAAGCCCACTTGTTCTAACATGGGTTACTCTTAGGGGCTAAGTAACCTGCACAACAAAAGCATTTATATTTTTATTATAGAGGGCCCTTAAGCACAACCTCCTGCAGAAAATATGATTAGGCCAATAACGGCCTAACATCCAGTCTACGAAACATACACCCTAACATCTAGTCTAAAATATTACATCACAAAACAAAACAACACATTATATATACAACGCCCTAACTTAGCATTAGAAGTGGTGACTTAGTATTCTAATATGTGTGCTTAAGGCTTGTGTAGCAAGGCTTTACTAGGCTTCTTTAGTTTAAGTTTCAATTTGGAGTTTGAATTTAAATTTTACCATTGGGTAATTTCAATTTAAATGATTTAATGATTTACTTTTCATTTTTATTGCACTTTTATTTGGTTAAAGTGATGTTTAAGTTTTCAAGAATGAGGAGTAGAATGAATTTTATTTGTAGACAGAACTCAATCTCTTAACCCTAAAGAGTATAACTAAGATCCTTAAATATCTTAATTAGCCCATTTGAATTTATGTAATTGATTTAATTTGATTCATTTGACTTGATTTAGAGTTTAGAATTTGAATTTGTATAAGTATTTGATTGATTGATTTTGGATTAGATGTTTAAGTTTAATTACTCTTGATAATTCAATATCCTTAATATCTAATGAAGTTTAAGTTTGTTTAAGTTCATGTATTTTTGGTTGATTAATTTTAGATTAGATGTTTTGATTTAATCAAATCTTGGTAATTCAATATCTTAGTATTTTTGAAATTCAAGTTTGTTTAAGTTCATGTGTTTTTTTTTGGTTGATTAATTTTAGATTAGATGTTTTGATTTAATTAAATCTTGATAATTCAATATCCTTAGTATTTAATGAAATTTGTGTTTGTTTAAGTTCATGTGTTTTTGGTTGATTAATTTTAGATTAGATGTTTTGATTTAATCAAATCTTGATAATTCAATATCCTTAGTATTTAATGAAATTTAAGTTTATTTAAGTTTATGTGTTTTTTTTGGTTGATTAATTTTTGATTAGATGTTTTTATTTAATTAAATCTTGATAATTCAACATCCTTAGTATTTAATGAAATTTAAGTTTGTTTAACTTCATGTTTTTTTTCTAGTAGATTAATTTTAGATTACATGTTTTGATTTAATTAAATTTTGATAATTCAATATCCTTTTAAATTAATATTTAACTCTTTTCTTTGATTATGGTTATGTGATTTAACTTTATATTTATTTATTTTGATTGTGATTCATTTATTTGTAGTTTGATCGGATTAGATTAATTGAGATTTTATTTTGATTTTAATTGGGTTTGATTCTTTGTAATTAGGATTTTATTTTTGATCACATCCATTTATCATTTTCATCAAAGTTTGGTTTGTATTTTGATTTCTTACATTGGATAGTTAATTAGTTTATCTTATTTAAGTAGGTTGAATGAGATTTGATTTGATTACATATTAAATTGATGAGAGTCTTTCTTAATTTAATTTGATTTGATTTAATTTGATTTGATTTGCTTTATTAGTCTATGGGTTTTCTTAGGTTCAATGTGATTATGTGATTAGTTCAATTAAGAAGTGTATTTATGTTCATTATAAAGGTTTATTTAAATTTCAATTTGACTTCATTTTTGTTTAGACTAATGATGTAATTAATGACTAAATAATTTAGGTTTAATTTAGGTTTTAATTATTTTAATTGCATTTATAATTTGATTAAGCTTAGGTTTAATATAAATTAATTTGATTAATTTTAATTTTATTTAAGAGGTATGATTAATTATTAAGTTAAATAAAAATTTGTTTAACTTTTAATTTGATTTCATATTTATTTAGGTTAATGACGTAATTAATGAGTTATTGATTTAAGTTTAAATTAGGGTTTGATTAGTATTTAATTGCATTTTATGTTTGATTAAGCTTAAGTTTAATTTGAGTAATTTAATTGATTTAATTAGTTTATTTTATAGGTGTGATTAAATTAATTAGTAGATTAATTAAGTGTTTGATTTAAATTAATTTTAATGTGATTTCTAAAATTAATTTAATTTATTAAGTTGATGGATTAATTTATTATTAATTATATATGTTATTAATTAAGTTTGATTATTCATGATTAGGGTTTTACTTGATTTGATTCATTTATTATGTTGGTTTGATTTCATTATCATGTTTGATTTAGTTATAAGGTTGAAAATTTAATGGTTAATTAATTATCTTATTTCAAATGGATATGATTTAATCATATGTTAATTAAGTTTACTTTTATTTTATTTGATTTAATTCGATTAGTATCAAATGATTAAAGTTTCCTAAATTTATTGGGTTTTGAGTTTGATTTAAGATTTAATCATTTAATTGAGTTTTATTAACTTAAATAGGTTTAATCATATTTAATTTAGTTTTCTAAGGTGATATTTTTCTAATTTGATGTTTGATTAATGATTGCTAAGTGTTATTTCATTTTGATTTAATATTTAAATTATTTTGGTTATATTTTAATTAAAACTCCTTAATTGAAAACTCTAATCTTAAGTGTTTATTTGGGGTTCATTAAGATTCAGAAGATCACATTATTTTCTTAAGAGTCCTAGATGTCAATTGAAGTGATTTAAGCCATTTTGAAGATTTTGTAAATTTCTGAATTTTTATTTGATTTATTTTATTAAAATGGACAATTGGAATTTCAAATTTAATTTCTCCCAATCTATAAGTTGTTTTCACTTGAAAGTTTTATGGTAAGTGTGTCTTAACTTTAGTTTTAATTTCTGAAAATTTCTACTTAATCTGACTTATATTTTGGATTTAATTAAGGAAATATGATTTTCACTAAAACACAAATTAAGCTCACAATAATTAGTAAAATTTGAAGATTTTGAACGCAGCCCTTATTTATAATTTTTGGTTAAGTATTTTATTTTTTATAAATTTTTAAATTTTTAGGTGATTTAAATTAATTTTTTTTAATAAAAAGGAAATAAGCGCGGTGCTGACGTCAGCCTTTGGGCGGGAAGAGAAAATGATCCACAGCTCGCTCTTGACCATCCGATCACAAATCGGATGGTCCATATCGGATCACGCAATCCAGAGGCCAGGATCGCATGATCGAAGCGCGATCTGAGCCGTCCGATCGCGCTAACTGCGAGATCGGATGGTCCAGATCGCATCAGGCGATCTGAAGGCTCGGATCGTGCGATCCATGTGCGATCCGAGCCGTGACAGCGAACCGCGGTGATCGACGACCCGTGATCGCATCGATCTGCGGCTGGGGATCGCGAACACACGATAGCCGTCATCGACCGTGAACCGCGGATCTGACGGTGGTCGGAGCTCTACGATGAATAATGTTTTCAGGCCTTTTTAGAAAAAAAAAAATGAGGGTTTCTAAGCTAAAACTTGTCCAAATGAACCTATTTTCACGTTGATTTGCACCGAAAAAATTCTATTTCCTAATTTGAATGATTTAAAGTAAAAATGCTGGATTATCTAAGAAAAATTCCTAAAATTGTGAGAAAATTAATACAAAATGTGTGAAATCCTAAGGTCAGCTATGGTTTGGCAAAATTTACCTCACCCGGGATGATTCTCGGCGGCGGTGAAGATATGAGCGAACTCTTAGATATGTGAGGAAGCTTTGGAGTGATCTTTAGCCCTTGCCTCCCTTCAGAACATTGTGAGGAAGCTTTGGAGTGATCTTTAGCCCTTGCCTCCCTTCGGAACGTCGTCTTCTCCGATGTCTACCGTCGCCTCGCCGGAAGAGCAATTACTTGTGTTTTTGAGCTCAAGAAGGCTCCAAGAAGTGGGGCATGGGTTCATTTTTTACTTTGGGGAGCTTTTGGAGGCCGAATGGTGATAGGAGGAAGAGATCTAAAGACTCATCTCCCCATCCTTTTATAATGGCCAAAAATACAATCTTTTTTTGATTTTTTTAGCTCCAAATTGATTGCCATCTTATTGGGGTGATTGGAATGGATGATAGATTGAGGACTTTGGATTTTGCTCCAAAGTTTTATCTTGCGCCATATGAGCCCTAGATTAGCCAATTGGGCTTGGTTTGACCCAATTGATTGCAATTGATCATCCTATGGTGATCAACAATCATATTGGAAGATTTTGGTGAGCTTGGTTCGATCTAATTTAGGTTGGATTAAAAGTTAGCTCAAATGGGTCCTTTAGCTCACTTTGGGTCAAGTGGACCTAAGTGGGTCAATTAGTTTGGTTTTGGTTTGATTCGAATTTAGTTGAACTTATATATGAGCCCTAGATTGGAATATAACTTCAACGGCATTCAATTTGGAGTCTAAGGGATTTTGGTTCATTTGAAATTTTCAAGTCAAAAGGGCTAGGTTGGGTTTGACTTGGGTTGGTTTCGATTTGATTTGATGATTGTAGGTTTCATTTATATTTGGGTAGATAATTGAATGAATGATTGATTCAAGAGAAAATTCATTGGTTTTGACTTAATCTGGATAGAATTTGGTTAAGTCCAAAGAATTGGCTTAAAGGGTTTAGATTGAGTTTGAATTTAATTTTTGATATAGTTTTGGTCATTTGAATTTGGATTTCATTTATATTTATGAATATTAATGAAGGAATTATTGATTTATAAAGAGATCAATTGAGTTTGATTTGATTTAATGGGAGTTTTGGTTAAGCTTATGAATGTGGTTCATATGGCTTAGGAAGGGATTTTAGGATTTGAAGTTGATTTTGGATTTCAATCATTTGGAGTCAAATTTTGAAATTAGATTTGAAATTTGAATTTGAATTTGAGATTTGGTTTGAGAATTGAGTTTGGGTTTGATTTGAGAAAGTGTATCTAGATTGTGTTTAGGCTATGGGATAAGTAATTTTCTTAACCCCTAAGGCATAGCCTAATCTTATGATTAACACTTCTAAGTCTCTAGGCTTAGGTTAAGTGTTCACCTAATCACTAGATGTGTCTTATGACTAAGAAAATCTTAGTGTCTAGAAGATTCCTAAGTCTAAGAGGATGGAGTTGAAAAGAGGTCAACACCTTCATAGAAAACTAAAGAGCCCAGCTTAAAATATGCCTAACTTATTTCATCCATGTAAAGTACGAAAAAGGGCTCTCGTATATGTAGATCGATATGCCTTAGGAGTCTTATTGAGTCCATTATATGGTGATATTTCTATCTCTTGAGATCGTATATCATTCTTTAGATGTCATTCTCAATCATTTAAATAAGTACCTCCTAGATCTGTATGATGTCCCTACAACACTACAAATAAAAACACCACAGTTAGCTATAACATGCTCAGAGCTACTATTACATTATCCATGTTTGCCTAATTTATAGATGTGGAATACTATGTTACTTAAGGTAAAAGAGGCAATATAGAACATAGAAGCAAGTCAATTTAGAAGGACTTAAAGATTTTGAGTTATTCAAATTATTTTGGAGTACAAGGGGAAAAGAGAAACACACTTTACATTGCATGGCTTACTCTTTAAATCCTAGGTAAGTTACATTTTAAATATTAAAATATTTTCTTTTCATAATATATTTATTATCTAATTTTATTTTATTATTTTTTTATAAAGAAACTCAAGCTAAGAATGAATTTTAGAGAATCCTCATTGTATTTCACCAAAAGATTTAGAAATTTCAAATATGAAAAAGTCTTGGTTATTATAATTCTTCCTAAATGATTATGAAAAAAAAGACTAGTAATTGTGGAGTTAGCTAAATTTTTAGTTATTTAAATGAAGTTGGAGATCAAGAATTTTTGTGTGATAGGTGGAAGATGGAACCGTAGATATGATGGTTAATTCATGAAGCTTTAACACCACTTCTTAAAACTTTTGCTATAAAACTTTTAATCAAGTTTCTTCTTTCACTTGTGAGAGAAATTGGAGCACTTATTCATTCATATAATCAATAAAGAGGAACAAAATAACTCCATAATGAGCTGAAGATTTGGTTTATGTTCACAATAATCTCTATCTTCTATCATGAAAGTCTCAAATTTACATTGAAGGTGATAACAAGATGTTCTATGTTATAGGAGATGGATTTGAATCTATTGATGATATGAGAATTCAATAAATTACAAATCTATCTCTTGATAAGCAATTAGAAGTTATTTTATTCAATGATGATGATAATAGAGGTCAAAGACATGTGAATGAAAGAGAAAATTAAAATTTATAGTTCATTGTTGAATTGTTTTCTATTAAAATATTGATGTTTATATTTTGATATTTCGTGAACAAATTAAAAATATTTTTTTCTATATTATTTTGTGGTTATATAAAATTTATGAATTGTCTTATTAAACATATTATTTGCATCGTGAGCTTTTAGCTTATTTTATTCACTTGTTGCAAATTCTTTATTTATATTTGTTTGTTAAAATTTATTAGAATAAATACATTAATGTTTTTTTATGACATGTCAAAAGTGTGTCTTGTCCTACTTTTTTCAGTGTCAAGCATGCCTCATGTCCGTATCTTGTCATGTTTGCATCATCATGTTCATGTCGGTGCATCATAAGTGTAGACCTTGTATGAAAAAAATATTAATTTTTTGACAGATAAATTATTGCTCTTAAAATTATAAAAAATTGACTTGATATGATTTATAATAATCATAATTAATTAATTGTGTTCACTTCTTGGCTAAAAGATAATGTTGTGTCTTAAAAGTTTTAAAAAGAATAACTTTGAATAAATGTTTAGTAATAATTATGTTAAATTTTTAGTATGTTTTATACTAATTACTTATTTAACTTCTATAAAAATATGCTATTTATAGTTAGTTTTGTGTTGAAACAGAAAATTTTAAAAATTCAAAGGAAAAGTAAAAACTAGGCCCAATGCCTAGGTGTTGCAAAAGAAATATCGTTGCACTGTATTTGGCTTAATTTTAGACGAAAGACAAAGAATATAGCTCTTAGGCACCGAAAGGCAGTGTCGTGGTTCACAAGGATCAAGAATCAAAAGACATTAAGGATAGCTTTTAGGCGCTACAGAGCAGTGCCACAACATTAAAGACTTAGATAAATTTTAGCTAGAGGACACCAAGATGGATCTTACAGCATTAAAGTATTGCACCTTGAGCACCGTAGCACTATAAAATCACTGAATCAAGCCAAAAAATAGAGGATCCAGCATTGCAGCACTACCCATCAGTGTCACGACGTTGTACATAGTGCATAGGCACCATACTCACAACATTGTGATGCAACGAACTGACAAGTAAGTGGTTTTGACAAAAACTTTTGGGCAGTTTTCATTCAAGGAGCAACCACCTAGATTATAAATAGGGATCAATTCTCTATAGAAAAATTATTTTGGCTTGTGTGATTTTTAAGTGTAAGTGAGTGAGAGACTGTACTTGGAGATTGACACTGCAAGTGCCATGTTGTGTACTGTGTGAGTGCTATGTGAGTTTATATTATGTTTTACTCAGTGTAAAGTGTCAACTCTTGTGGAAGATAAGGTGAAGATGATCCAGGATAGAGTTTGTAACTAAAGTCATTTGTTTCTCCACCGGAAAGTAGGGAGAAGGCAATAAAGAGTAAATTTAGAAGAAATTACTCGATTATCTCTTTCCTTTCTCTCTAATTATTCTTAGTTTGGTCGATGAATTTTCTCACTTGTACTATGAATAGCTAAAGTAATTGTACCTTAAATTTGTATTGCTTTAATATTGTGTTATATTAAACTATGTTTGTGGAAAGATATATAAAAGGTGTTTATGTGTTCATTGCAAATAATGTTCTATTTTTTTAGCATAATTTACTTACATTCTGACAAAATATAATGTTAAAACTAGTTGTAACTTAGGGACATTGGAAGAGTACTAGAAAAATAGTAGGGATAACCAAATAGATGTCAAAATAGGGATTTGCAGTCAATGAAAATAAAGAAAATGTAAACTTTCAAAATTTTATCAGGACTAGACAAAAAACTAGTTAAAGGGATTGGTTAGGTTATATTGATCTAGACATAGATAATATAGCATATATATTTATGCTTGATACTATAAACTGAAATGTCATTCATAAGTAGAAAATCGAGTTAACACTTGGCGTTGAACCCATAGTGCCGCGGCGAAGTTTGTTCAAAGATAATTTAGTCTAGATAATCACCAAAACTGCATAAATTTAGAGTACTAATTTTAATCATAAGAACATCAACTTTATTTCATGCAAAACTATAAAAAATATATTTTCTAAAAGTTAAAAAATATTTTGATTCTAAAAACTTTACTTACTTTGATAATAGTGAACTTAGTATAAATTAGTAATTAACTCACTCAATCTTTGTGAGAATGATACTCTATTAATCACAGAATTCAGTCGATCAATAAAGTTAATAAAAAAATATCATATTGTTCGAAAAGAGCAAGGTCATATAAAAAATAGTAAAAAATTCATAATTAGACTAGGAGATATTTTATTCAAAAAGTGTGACTAAGAATGAATTTGACTAAAAGAGCATAACCAATTTAAAGCAATACCTAGTGAAAAGAGTATGACAAAAGGTGTGTAGTATAATCAAAGGGATATGATTATATTATGAGTAGTCTAGATCAAAAGAACATAAATAGTCTAAGAAATTATTTAATCAAGAAGGCATGATTAAAGAGGAATATAAGTACAATCAAAAGAGCATAATTGCACTAACGATTAACTCTAGCAAAGTTATATGGCTATAATATTAAAAAAAGTCATTTTAATATGTCAAATCAAAGTGAGAGAATGCATGTTAACGATGCAAAATATAGTGGACTAGAATAGGCTTCAAAAGTGTAGACCTTATAATACATATTTATATAAATACAATTGCAACATCATGAGGTAAAGCCATAAAGGGATGCAAATCAAATTACATATATCATCATAGTTTTTCATGTTAGTCCACCACATCAGTTTACAATCTTAACATAAAAAATTATAAAAACATTTAAGCATAGAACCGCCAATAACAATCACATTATCACATATGAGCACCACAAGCTATAAAGTGCAATATTTTCCAAAATAAAGTTCAATAATATAACTATCATCCATCAAAGTTCAAATTATAATTATAGAAAAATGAGAAAAAACTAATTTGCCGTATCAACTAAATTATCGCCATCTTCTCTATTAATTTGAGTGATGGTACTCCTCATGATATTTTTAGTAACCTTTCAAGTTCAGAGTCAAGTAAATCTACAAAAAATGGATGTTTTTAACTTAGAAATGTGCAATTTATGAAACATGTAAAAAGTGGATAATTAAAAGTATGTTTCAATCTTGGTCACCATATAACCAATCCTTTGTAGACACGAGTGCCTCAATAATGACATGTTTTAGTACACTTCAATATTGATCAAGAATTCTTCCATTATTTCTACTTGCACTTTCTGAAGCAATAGTAAAAAATGGTATACACAAAACATCACTAGCCACCGTAGCAATTTACAGAAACCTATATTAAATTACCAAGGCTGAACTTACTATCACATATGTAATTTGCACCACACTTCTTACATTTACATCTCTATTTTCCATCATTTTAGGTGATAGTATATAAAATGTCCCCATACAAATGAAGTCAATCTTCTCTTCTTCTAGCATGTCTATTACATGCCTTGTCATCTATTTCTCTAGTTTCATTCTCCTCAACTTTTGCTTAAATAAAATTATCTTTCTTTCTAGTGTTAGCAATATCAATAAATGTACTAGAATCTTTCATTTAAATAGAGAAGTTTACAATGAGTAATTGATAAATGATCAATCAAACAAATAATATCAATGCTATCAAAATAATGAATAATACATAACCCACCAGACACCATCACACATTAATTTTAATGCTTTTTTAAAGCATTTAGTGCATGTAACAAGCTCATAAGAATAACATCATATAAAATTGTATACTTAAATGCCCATGTAAGTTTTATTAGAAAACACATCAAACATTTGAAATTTGAAGGTTTCAAACTAAATTATTGTGCCTGGCCACCTAATTTTTTGTGAAGCATATTTCTAAAATTTTAAACTACTTAAATCAAGAAGCAAAGATGATAAATGATTTTATTTGTGGCTCTTCTCAATACATGATAAACAAAATGCTTTTATTACAATCAAAAAACATGTACCTTGGAACACAAAAAGAAAGGACCAATCGACCAAATTGTTGTAAGGGCCAAACCCTAGTAAAAGAAATATTGTAGGAGTGTAAGACGTCAAATAAAATAAAGAAATGTTGTGAAGGTCAAACACATTACTTTCACTTTGAGTTTCAAATTTCCTTAAAGTTTGAAATAGTAGCTTAGTGGCAACCCAAACAACCAAACACAAGCAAAGCTCGAAAAAATAAAACACATTAGTTTTACGGTTTTAATTTAAGTTTTTTTAAAAAAATAATTAAATAGAGAAGCTTTAGTGGCATCCCCAAATGACCAAACACAAATAACAAAATTCTTTTCTAAGCTTTCAAGTATTTCAAAAACTTCCTATATTTTTATGCCATCAAATAATATAAATAATGAAAAACATATACCATTACACAAACTCACAAAGTCATTGAAGCTTCCACCACCGTGGGTGTGTGAAGTGCAAACCTAAAAGACTTGCAAATGCAAAGCAATGATGGGCGAAGCTTTGTGGCTTAACAATTTGCAAATGCTGATGTAAAGGTGTAAAAATGGAGCTTTACCTTTTCGTCAGGTGAGCTGATGAGGGATAAGATGATAAGGTCAAGCTTTGAGAAGCCAAAATGCTGAATAGCAAATTAGGTTAGGTTATTAATTCGAGTCAAGACTCGAAATCGAGGAAGGTTTAAGGCCACAAATTTAAGAGCCACCTCAGCAGCGGGTCAATTTCGAGTCACTTTTGGGTTCACATATCAATCCAAATCAGACTTGAAATCTTAAATGCATCAATTCTGAAACCCGAACCCAACTCGCAAGATATTAACTCACCTCAATTTTGATATTGTTGTCAGTCGAATTATATATATATATATATATATATATATATATATATATATATATATATATATATATATATATATATATATATATATATATATATATATATATATATATATATATATATACTTAGAAATTTTATTTTAATTCTTAATTGATCAAATATAATAGCTCTTTATTTAAAAAAATTGCATGAATATTCATTTTGGAGTAAAATTTCACCTCTTTTGACTACAAACTACATATTTTAGGCTTGAATATGGTTCAAAAAATATTATTTTAATAAAAAGTTGAATATGGTTCAAAGAGAGTTTAAATCTTTTACATGATTTGAATTTTATTTGAATCATCTTTTAACCTTATTCTAAGAGGAATCAAATAGAATTTATCTTATAGAAGATACAAAGTGTGTAATCCAACAACTTTGACACAACATGCTACATGGTTGATGCAATATAATGTAGTCAAAATTATAAAATGAGTAAGAAATCCATTGGCCATGGTACAATAGAATGTAATCAATAGCTATAGCACAATGAAGAGTAATCAAATAGTTATATCAGTAATACATGAGAATCTAAGAAGCCTTATATGGAAAAAAAAGATTATAATATGAGAGTTCTCTTCTCAAATAGGAAATTCATGAAGAAAAGATAAGGAAAGAGGTCTAATGAGCTTGTGCTAATAATTATTATTTTTAACTTGTATAAAATATTCATAAGAAATCATATTATGTGTTCAAGTCACTTCATATAAGGAATTTTTTATTAATCTCATAATGGGACTTTGTTCACTAAGATTAATTATAGTTGAGGAGACCATTTTGAGACACTTTCAATTATTGAAGATATGTTTATATTTTGATTAGCTAGAATTAACTTGTAGAAGATATTTTGATTCAAAATTTATTGCCCTAATAAGGTAGTATATGCTTTGAAACTAGTCAAGTCACAAGACAGGATAAATCATCATAATAAAGTGAAACAACTCTCTCTCCATATGGAAATTTTATGTGATATTAATCATTAGATCATGATATAGCTAGTAGAATCTAAATTAGACATAATGGGTGATGCGTAACGGTAAAAAAATCCAACAAACATAGAAATAATAAAATTAAATTTTTTTATTTTTTGTATTTGCCATCATAAGTTATCAAACTCAATATTGCTTAATTATGAATGTAATCGATCTAAAAGCCATGAAATACTTTATCAGAACAGTTATCATCTATAATTAATATCATAATCTCAAATAAAAATGGATGAATTTTATGTAATAGATCATAAAAAAATTTTAAAGGACTTATAATCTCTAACAATATAAAGAATTAGATTTACATAAATCAAAATTCCATATTTACATCTAACACCTAAAGTTAGATATTTACTTATCTAACACTTTTCTATGCTTAAAAAGGTGCATTTCACTTTTAAAAGAATAAAGTGGTATTTTTGATGTGATATTGAAGATTAGAGTGTTATATATGTAAAAATTGAAGTTTAGGTGTTAGATATGTAAATATGAAAGTTTGATGTGGTATGTATGTAAATTTTCCAAAGAATTAATGCTCATTAAAGAAGGGAATGTGATAGCCTAATTATATGTAAGTAGAGCTATTCCATTGAATTTATAGTCTTATCTAGATCAGGATAACCATTACCTAGTATGATAAACCCTTAGGCATATGAAATTCATACCTTATATACTAAGAAACATGATGTGCATACTAGTTATTGATTCTTTGGTGAGAGACTTCAATTATATACAAAGAGACTAGCTATATTTTAGATCTAACCTAGTATTAGTAAGCTTTGCTATATAGCTTGTATAGAAGATTGATAGAGATTAATTTTTTCCATAAAAATTTTGCAAAATCCATTTAGTTAATTTTAAAAGAAAATCTTGCATATTTGAATTTATCTTAAATTGTTTAATTAATATATTAAGATTAGCAGAAAATATTTTTCCTTAAATAGCCCACTGTATTTATCTGATAACCATACTCAATAATGAATAAAAGAAAAGGCATCACATAAAATTATAAATTAATTATAAAATAAAATAAAATAGAGTGTTGTGATGATAATAAACAAATAAAATTTATATCAATGCAATTAGGTAATTACTTATACATGCTCATATCTAATCAAAAAGAAAAAAAAATTCTATAAATGTTAAAGGAGTTTTTTGTTATTAAACAATAGTTAAAGAAGGGTTAAATAAGGTTAAAATAGAAATTAAATTTTATGACCAATCTTGTTGAAAGTTTTGCATAGATTGAGAAGCATGAGAGAGAGAGAGAGAGAGAGAGAGAGAGAGAGAGAGAGAGGAGATACCTATCTCTAACTCAATCATTCATTCAACTGAGGTCTTTAATTGGTGGGGGGAGCAGCATCAAGCTCTTTAATCACAAACAAATCCAATCTTAAACAATAATTAACTATTCTGTAATTACTTACTCCCATTGATAAACTCCAAAGCGCACAAGGATGAAGTGAATTTTTAAAATGTTCATATTTGTTAAAAGTGTGATTCTGTATTAATTTTTATCCATATTTGTTATAATTGTAACTAAAATATTGCAGCAGTTAATACATTATTTATCTTTTGGGGGCAATTACATACATATCGCTTAATTGTTATATATTTATAAACTAGCATTTTACTTTAATTTTTTTAAAATTATAATCTAAATTTAAAATTCATAATAAAAGTTTAGTTTATTTTTTTTATTTTTATAAAGTATTTAATAATTTTAATTGTAAATACTTAAATAGATAAATTTTATAATTAAAATATTATATTTATAAATATATATTAGTTGAATATCACATGCGTAATTACTTACCTTTTTACTCTTTTAGCATAATTTTATATGATAACTGAAAATTATAGTGCGGAAGTTTTAGTCAGAAATACTTACAGTTCAACAAAAGTTGGTAAGGTCAAAAGGTGGTCAGAGATTAAAATGACATATATATATATATATATATATATATATATATATATATATATATATATATATATATATATATATATATATATATATATATATATGATATATATATATATAAATATGTCAATATGATTATTATTTTTATAATCATATGTGATTATAATATGTATATAAAATACTTGATCTATTTATAGCATTGAAAGGTGACGCAATTTTGTATAATATGTATATAATCATACAAAACATACCCAACATCTGGCATGCAAAATGAAGTATTTAAAACATTATTATATGAATAAAATATTGGATTCATATATTAGCATAAATGAGGCATGTAAGCATATAGGAATATTAAATGCAAAGGCTAAAAATATTTTTAATTGATGATATGCACAAGAATTTGAATTCTTATTTAAATAGATATAAAACTATAGAATTTGGTGGAGTAATGACTATCTCAACTAATATTATAAACAGATCATTAATTGTTAAGGCGACTTTAAAGAAGATGACTACCATAAAGACATGAGAATCTACTTGAACAACTAGACCTTGCTAGCTTTACTCAAGCTAGTCTTTAAACATAGTGAACTCTTCTATTGAATGTCTAAGAAATATAAGCTATGAACAATAAATAGGAACATTTGTCTTGTTGATTTTATAATGCTTCTTAGCTTTTAGATGCTTTATTCTAGGTTTCATCAATGCCTTAAACAACTTCTTAAGTGTAACCCTCATAAGTGATAAACTTCTTAGCTTTAGCTTTTGTTCTTCTCATTCTTATAACAACTTATATTTGTTTCTTCCAAATCAATCAATCTGATTAGTAAATCATAATCTTCTTTTTTATAGGTCAAGAGAGTATTTCTCTAGCTTTGGCTATAAAAGTGAAGATTTCCACATGTATCATCAACTCATAAGCATTAGTTGGAAAGAATTGAGATTCATTAGTAATTCCTGATTGTGTGGCTTTGTTGGTTAGAGAACCAGAGTCAATTCCTTTGTTTAATTTTCTTGCTTGTTAGTAAGCTACTCACAAGAGTCTGCTAGGGAGATACAGGAGGAAGGTGAGGATGACGTCAAGTTCACATAAGCCCCCCTTTTTTTAAAAAAAAAGTTACTTCAACGAGAGAATAATTCTTCAAAAGAAAGTTAGCAAGCTTTCTCTACATAGACATCCACACATCAGTTCAAAGAATATTAAAAAATAAGGGAGTTTCCAAAAGAACAAAGAAAGAAATCGATATGATACCAGCTCATCTGAATAGGATACCATCAATTATAGCTCTATCATCCATGTGATATACTCAAAAGATAAAACCAAACTGAAAAAGACGCATAACCGTTTGTTTTTAATAGTGAAATGACACGTGAAAACATCAGTCAATTAGTTTATTGTCATGATTGTTGAGACTAGTAATTCAGAACTTGTCGCAAGCAACTCGCTCAGTTTGCAGAATCGGATTAGCCCTCAGCTTTCGAAGAATCGAAGTTCCACCATTGCCTCTTGATGCTTTAGAGAGTACCAAAAGGAGGCCTTTGCAGATCCCAGAACTTTAAGAGCCCAGTCAATGGCGAAAACTGGATCTTCCAGCTGAGTCAAATACTCACCATTCTCTGAATCCAATAATATTCTGGAATCAAAACGGAAGCTGAAGGGACCAACGATCTGCAAATGAATTGAAAAAAGTTATTTAGGATGACTGAATCTAACTATCAATGATGAAAAAGAAAAAAAAAATTTGGAATGACAAGGGCAAATTGTAACAAGGGCCTTGCAGATAAAAGACCTTATTGAATCAGGGTTCTCATTTTATTGAAATCAAAGTATAGGTCCCACTATTTTTATATTGGGCTGCATAATAGATCCACATAGAGTATCAAGATTTTCATTTAGTTTTCAATTTCGCCCTTACACGGAATCTAATCATATTTAGCTTAAAAATGGTCTTATTTAATATATTTATAAAATATTTATTTATTATATATATATTTATTCCTTTCTTTATTTATTTATTAAAATTATTTATTTATTTATTTTTTATATTTTTATATTTTTATATTTTTGTTATTATTATTATTATAGACTTATATATATATATATATATATATATATATATATTATATAATTAAAATATTTTATAAAATTATTTTTAAATTATATATTTTAAATATTTTAAATTATTTATATAACTTACAAATATTTATATAATTTAAATATATAAATAACTAAATAAATTTATAAATATATATATAATTACTTTATTTATAAAATTTATAAAATATTTATATAATATATTGGCTTTATATAATAAGTAAATAAATATATAAATAACAAAATAATTTATAAATATATAAATAACTAAATATTTATATAATTTAATTTTTTTTATTTATTTAACTAATTATATATTTTAAATAAATAAATATTTTTAAATAAATAAATAACTAATTAAATATATATATATATATAAATAAAACTAAACTAAGTATTTTTAAATTATATATTTAATTATATATATATATATATATATATATATATATATAAATAAATAAATAAATAACTAAATATATAAATATTTAGTTATTAAATATTTTATAAAAAATATTTTTAAATTTTATATTTTAAATATTTTAAGTAATTATATTAATTAAAAAAATTAATAAAACCTCTCTCTCTCTCTCTCTCTCTCTCTCTCTCTCTTCTTAAAATCGAAAAAAAAAATTCAGCCGACGACCGTTGCATCGTCCGTCAACAGACTATCTATTTTTCTTAAAAAAAAAATTCCATGAAGTCTCATTAAGATTAACATGCTCACGCTTGTATGAGCTCATGGCGTTCGTTCATACGGATAGATGTAACCTCAAATCTCGCGTACATTCATCTACCTGCTTGCCTTCATAATCTTTCTCCCAGATCTGTTCTCTCAAAATGTGTGGTTAATGGACTCAAATTCATTGAAGAATTTGCTATTTTCAAGTATTTGGTATATATATTTTTGGATGATTGAGATAATATCATCCAAAAATAGGTGGCAACTGATATGACACTTAAAATACTACTAGTCGAAGCACAAATCTTGATGCTAAAAGCAAGCTGATCCGATGTTGAAATTGGTCGAGATCGCTTAAAATATCCTGAAAACTCGGGATGTCGTTAAATTCCTAAATAACTCTCAAACATGTTTATATCAAATCGAGTGTCTCGTCGGATCTAACGAGCCCATATTCTCATAATTGACTTCATTTGAGCATTCAAATACTTAAAATACATCAACGATCAAAGGAATCATTTTGAGCGTCGATGAAGTGGAGTGGTTCGATTTTACACGTATTACAGATGCCACTCATCCAATCATAAATAGTCCTCATTCCTCGTATGAAGGGAGGAGCAAGTCTAAAGCTTGAAGATCCTCCAAGCACTGTCGTGCCACCCACTCGCCGTTAACCACCGTCGCCTATCATCGCCCGCCAGATCCTCGCCGTCGTCAATCTCTGTCATCTTCATGATGACCTTCATGTCGGTCATTGTTATCGTTCATCATCACCACTACCTACTGCTACCAGATGTATGCATAGCTATTGTTCTCTTCTCATATACAATTTTATAATCCCGTTATCGGGAAGATTTTGTACTCTGAAATAGATATATAGTGGAAGCTTTTCTAGGTGATTTTCCTCTTTTTGATTTTTCCACATAAAATTTTTGAAGTTCTCTTGTTTCTTTAAATACTGCGTGTGTGGATTTCATAACAAGGCTAAAGTAAACTTTCGATCGTCCATTGTATCTCGGTAGTTGGATTCACTAATACTTCCCATTGTATCTCAACCGTTAGATTCACTTAGGGATGCCGAATTTAATCTCGGTTGTTTGTTGATTTCTTCGTGGTCTATCGCCGTTGGATGAAGCTTCACGGGGGAAATCGTAGCTTGTCGAGGAAGGAATGCGTATTCGACTCTTGAGCTTCGGAGAAGGTTTTAGGTTTAGCCAAGGGAAGAGAAGCTATCCAGATGGAAGAAGAAGAAGATGAGGAAGAAGAAGAAGATGTAGAAGGATCAATATTATTGCTTGGTTTGCTGTCTTTTTACAAGCCTTATTTATAGCCCTAGTTTATTTACATTTCAGTAGATATAACTACTTTCTGTTAGATCTGTTTGTTATTTTCTTGCTTTATATGTTTCTATTCTCTAGATCTTGATTTTCTTGCATAATTTCATTTTATTTATCATGTTGGTGTGGATCGATCGGCAAGATCTTGATTTCTTTCTATTTTCTTAACTTATTGATGTAGTTATCGTCTATGCAATGGCTCTCTGGGCTTTCTTTTGCTAAGCAGTGGCTTGTATTTATTTTGTTTGTTTTATTGGATAAAGTCTTTTAGCCAAGATGGGGTTTTTCTTTCTCTTGTCTTTGTTGTGTGTGCTGGGTCCATATCATTACCCCTTCCCAAAATCGCCTTGTCCTCAGTCAAAATTAGGGTAAGTCTTAAAACTCCTTGAATGGTATCCAAGATGCATCCTTTGTTAACATTCCATCCCATTGGATTAGTAATTCTTTAATAGGCATATCGCTTATAGTATTATTCTTTCATCTAAAATTTTGATAGGTTTAACCAATGGTTATCTATGAATTATCTTTGGAAGTATAATTTGGGTGTAGCTTGGAGTCTTTCCTATACTGTTTGAGTCTAGAAACATGGAATACATTGTGGATCTTTGCTGTTTCTGGAAGTTCCACTTTATATGCTACTGACCCTATCTTCTATAGAATTTTAAAAGGTCCATAGTATTGTCTTTGTAATTTTGAGTAAGGGTGTTGTGATACTGAAGTTTGTCTGTAAGGTTGTAATTTTACTACCAAATCATGTATCTGGAATTGGAGTTCCCTTCTTTTCTATTATCCATCTATTGCATTCTGTTTTTAGCTTCACGTAAATTCTCTTTAAGTTTTGAAGTACTTTATCTCTTTGTTGCAATAATGTGTGTCTATCTCATGTTATTAGATGTATTATAGCTGTAAGGTATGATTATAGGTGGGAGTCTGCAATAAACTATTTGAAAAGGAGTCATCTTTGCATAGTGTTCTTGGCGTGTTGTAGGAAAATTGCATGGTAGAAATTGTAACCAATTCTTTGGTGTCTAGTGCATAGCTCTAAGGTATTGTTCTAATGTCCTTAGTGATTTCTTTGGCCATCGATTGGGGATGATATGAGTCTATGGTAGTGTAGTTCCACTCAACCTAAATAATTCCATAAATTACTCATAAATATAGGATCTCTATCTATACTGGTATACCATGGAGTTTGCATATGTCCGAAATAAAATTTGAGCAATAGATGTTGCTAAAAAATTGGTGTGGAGGGCGAAAATATGCATACTTAAAGAGTCTATCTACATATTTTATTATGAGATTTGGGTAATCCCTGATAAAATCCATTGAGAGTTCCTCCCAAATAGGCGATGGTATAGCAAGCGGTTGCCTGCTGTTTATTGTCACATTTCACTTGTTGACATAGGAGTTGATATAAATTCGAATGTCTTGCTTCATTTTTTCCGGTAAAATTGTTGAGTTATTCTTCTCGTTCTCTTTATTCCACAATGACCCCTGATGAATGTAGTTCTCATGATGGTGATTCTTACTCGATTTTGCATATTATAATTCTATTTTTGTAATATACTAACTCATTAGAAACTCGTGTTTTGAAAAAAAAAGTTTTCGTTATCTAGATAGAGGTGTTGTAATTCAGGAATAACTTGTGTCTCATCTTTAATTTGTTGTATTAAAGAGTTGAATTGTTGGGTGTAAGCATAGAAACTCTGATAAGTAGAGACTTTTGAGCATGCAAGATTGATCTTTTGGACTATAATTCTTGCGGATAATGCATCGGTTGCTTTGTTTATGATACGGTTTGTATTATATGTATAATCAAAGCCTGGAGTTTGATTAAGAATCTTTGTTGTTTTCGAATTAGTTCTAATGCTCTTCGATCTATTCTAATGGTGAACTTGTGGCATAATTACCTCCATCTCCCCTACTACTATGGCATATAGTTCACTTGCATTGGTTGATGACCTTTGTAAAATTGGAGATAATTTCTTGCTGAAATATGCAATAGGATGGCTGTTTTGGATTAATATTGCTCCTATTGCAGTACCTGATCTGTTTCTACAATGAAAGGTATAGAAAAAAATTTGGAAATGCTAATACAGGTAAGGATATCATAGCTTCTTTTAGATGTATGAATGCCTTTTGAGCTTCTTCTGATCACTGAAATTGCCATTTAGGTGATGTTAATGTTCGTGATTCTTATCTTACAAATTTTCTATAATATCCTATTAAACCCGTGAATCCTCTTATTTTTTCTTGAAGTTGGGTCCATGATATCGCTTCAATTTTCTTTTGATTTACTTCTATTCCTTGAGCTGACAATATATGGCCTAAGTATTCTATTCTTTCCTAGATGAATGAGCATTTGGACGGTTTGATAAACAATGCTTGTTGTTTCAGTTTCTCCAGAACTGCTTGTAGATGTTGTTGATATTGCTCAATGGTGGGACTGTAGATTAAAATATCATCAAAGAATACTTACACAAATTTGCGTAGGAAAGGTTTAAGTATTATATTCATCATAGCTTGGAAGGTTGAGGGTGCATTTGTTAATCCAAATGGCATAGCTATGAATTCATAATGTCCTTCATGTGTTGGAGGCTATTTTGTATATATCCTCCTCATCATTCTTATTTGATGGTATCACGAGCAAATCTAGCTTTGAAAAATATTTGCTCCATGTAATTCATCCATTAGTTCCTCCGGTGTTGGTATGGGAAATTTGATTTTGTTTAGTGCCCTATAATTCAAAATCTCCAAGTCCCATTTTTTTTTCTTTACAGATGGTGAAGAAAAATGGCTAGTGCTTTCCTTATTATCCCTATCCAACATTTCTTTGATTAATTTCTCAATTCTATCTTACGAAAATGTGGATATCTAAGTTTTAACCTTTATTGGTTGAGTGCCAGGTGACAGATTAATATGATGATCTATTTCCCTTTTGGGAGGTAAGTCTGATGGTGCTTGAAATAGTTCTTGATACAGATGTAATACCTATTGTATATTTGCAGGTAGGCCGTTGAATTCTTTTGTTGTGGAGTCTATCAGCTGTGATACCTCTCTGATGTGTAAGTAGGATACTATCTCATCCTTGTTTTTCAGTTTTGTAAAGCGATGTAGTAATGCTTTCCACATTTGAAGTGTCTCCTTGCTATATTATTGTATCATTATATCTCGAATTTCATAGTTAGCTCGTAATTTATGGTGCATTCTCCCGCATTCTAGCCATTGTACACCTAATACTACATCCACCTTGCATAAAGTGTAAGGTAATTGCTATGAATGTATATCCTTGTAATTTGATAGGTATGTTGGAGCAAACTCCTGAGTATTGGAGTGTCTCTCCATTTCCTACTAATACTTTGAAAAATATGCAGGTGTGACTGTGTGTTCTATTAACTTGGCTAGTTTGATGTATGTGTGTTGATCCACTGCTCATCAAGATTGAACTGGTTTTTTTTCCAATCATCCCTTGTAAACGCAATGTCCTCGGGTTTGATTGTCCTGTGAATGCATTGAAGCTGATTTCTGGTATGTCCTCATTTATTAACAGATTTTCTTGATAACTTTCTTGCTGCAGGTTGTAGTCCTGATCATCATTGACTATAATGAGGGAAAATAGCTTTGATTTACATGTGTGGCCTCTATGGTATTTCTCATCACATTTAAAGCATAATTTTTTTTTTCTTTCTTCTAATTGTATTGCTGTAAGTCTCTGTATTGGTATATTTGTTACTACACGTTGTTGTGAATTGGCAGTTGGAGTGGGTAATGATTGTTGTAGTTTCAGTGATGTTGCTTGGTTAAAACGTGAACTTCTTCTTACATATACATCATTTGTTAATCTATCTTCCATTAATTTTGCTAGTTGAAAGGCTTTGTAATGAAGTTGGTGTAATGCTCGACTTCCCTTTTATTGTCTTATCTCAGTCCAGATTCAAAGCAACTTTGCAGGAATTTAGGAGGGATTCCGGAAATTTGGTTTGCCAATTCTTCAAATTCATTATAAAATTCTTGCACTGATGTTTTTTTTGTAATTTGGCTAATTCCCCACGTAAATCTCTGTATACCGAAGGTTCAAATCTTTGTATTACCTGTTTTTTAAAATTTTGCCAAGAATATAGTTGTTTATTGAGATGCATCCATTGGAACCAACTTAGTGTGTCCATCCATATAAACCGATGCTATGATGAACTTCTTCTAAAGGTTATAATATTGGAAGAATTGATCCTTGAATAACCATCCCTTTGGGTTCTCTCCTAAATCGAGGCATTTCTACTTTAACCGTCTTGAATTTTGATTGTAAGATTTAATTTGAGGAGTAAATTCTGGGATAAGAGTTACATACCGTGATTCTTTACTTCCTTGTTTCTTGAATTGATTTTTCCGCCTTATCTTCAATGGCTGAAAGTCTTCTTGATACTTCATTCAAGATAATGGCGATTGATATCATTTGTTCATCATTTTTATTCAATCTTCCCACACATTCTTCCAATATTTTTGTTGCGTGTCTTGTGCCGTCTGCCATTGTTTCTTGCAGGACTGAAGGTTCAACGAGAGCACCAATGATACGTCCCTATTGTATCTCAGCAGTTGGATTCACTGATACTTGTCGATTGTACCTCAACCGTTGAATTCACTTAGGGATGCTGCCGCGGGATTTAATCTCAGTCGTCTGCTGATTTTTTTCGTATCGCTATCTGTGGATGAAGCTTCCTGGGGAAGAAACGCATAACTTGTCGAGGAAGGAATCAAAAGCGTATTTCGACTCTTCGAGCGGTCGAATACTCCAAAGAGAGAGCAGAGAGGGAAGATGAGCTCGGGAGAAGTTTTTAGGGTTTCTGCCAAGGGGAAGAGAAGCTATCCAGAGGGAAGAAGAAGAAGACGAGGAAGAAGAAGAAGATGCAGAAGGATCAATATTATTGCTTGGTTTGTTGTCTTTTTACAAGGCTTATTTATAGCCCTAGTTTATTTACATTTCAGTAGATCTAACTACTTTCTGTAGACTGTTATTTTTTGTTTTACATGTTTCTATTCTCTGGATCTTGATTTTCTTGCATAGTTTCTATTATTTATCTTATATAGTTGTCCTGATCCGGCAAGATCTTGATTTCTCTTTCTATTTTCTATACTTGATATAGTTGTCTGAATGTATGTTTCTGCTTCTTTCTATGACTTGTATTTATTTTGTTTGTTTTATTGGACAAAGTCTTTTAGCCAAGATGAGATTTTTCTTTCTCTTGTGCTATTGATGTAATTGCTGATATCAATTTTCACTCTACCATAAAATTTCAAGACTCAACAATATTAAAGTCATCAACATCATGATATATTTATATATATTTTAAAATCTATATTTAGTGAAAAGATATAACTTATTAGTTAAAAGCAAAGGTTAAATATTCAAAATCATGAATTAGAGCAAATACATTGCATACAATTCTTATATAAGTAAATAAATTTTGATATTTACATATAATTTTAAATGTTACGTTCGTAGTAATGTACCTTTATAAATGCAGGAGGGACTCTTCCCTTCAAACCTGACCTACAACCGTTTGAAAATACCCCAAAAAAACTCTTCCCCTCAGTCACACCATGGAGGAAGATCAAAACCATGGAGATGGACTGTCTGTTCATCATCTTCTCCAAAGTAGGTCTCGACGATCTCTCCGTCTCCATCTTTCTGCCGCTCGTGGTCCGCCGCCAGCCACCCCTGAGCTGGAAAATCCTCGACTTTCGCTCAATCAATTTTATGCCATGGAGCTCCTTCGCCAAGAGATTCAAAGCCCAGTATAAAGTCTCAAGGTTCTCCTTTTCCAGTTTCATCAAGCTCGTCCGCCTCAGTCGCGGCCTCGCCGGCGAGATTTTGCTTCCAGCTTGCCTCTGTTGAGGATTTGATCGCGTCGGAAAAGTATGTGTTCCACCTATCATTTAACTATTTTATAATAATTAGATCTCAAAATCCCTAGTTATGTTTAAGGTTAATATAATACTAATTATCTAATATATATATATATATATATATATATATATATATATATATATATATATATATTAATTTCAAATATCTGATATTTAGCAAAGATAAAATTTTAGTAATTTTCATTACATAAAATATACTATTTATATTTTATATTAAGATTTTAAAGTTAATAAATATTTTGTTATATTTATTGGAATAAATAATTTACTATTATAATTAAATTTTTTATAAACTTGAGATGTAAAATGATAAATTTTATCATCTAGTTGATTGTATTTTAGAACTTTAAAAATGCTTAATAAAAAATATATGATGTTCATGGTAGATGATTAAAAGGATAGATTATATCAGATATTTTTTATATAAAATTAATTTAAATATATCTAAATTTTGATAAAAAAGAAATTGAATTATTTTATATTGACAAATAAATCATATTATGATCCAAAAAAAATTATTTACATAATTTATATTTAATATATTTATAAATTATTTTAACTTAATAATTTCTCTTATATAAATATCAAATTAATCATTTGATATAAAATTTTTTTAATTTTTGTTTTAATAAATTTATCATAAAATTATTGATTTTTTATTATCATAATATTTTCTCATGTATATTTAAATATATATCACATTAAGTATGAATTTAACATTTTTCTAAATTAAATCTCAATATTCAACTATTTGAATTTAAAATTTTTAAAAATAATTTGATTTATTCTAATTCCCTTATAATAAATTTATAATCAAAATAAATATTTTGATGATACAATACAATAATATCAAAAATATTTCAATCTATTTAAATTTTTCCAAATGATGCCGTTTAAAATTTTCTAAACTATCTAAAATGTAAAGTCTGCTTTATATTATATGTAATTTTATCTCATGATGTCCTATAAAATCTTCGCCTATTTTATATTTAAGATGCTAAACAATATATTATATATATAAATTTATGTATATTTATACTTGATCAGATGCCCGAGATTAAGAAAATTAGCTTTGCCCAAAATGATATGAATGAAGAAACTCGCATCCCCAATCTGTTTTCCAAATGGAAAGAGCTTTATGAGTTGGAATCAAAGCCTTCAAATTTCTCTCATTTGGCAGCTAATATTAAAAACTGTAACGATTTCACTGAATTGAAGATAATTCTTCCATCATGAAGATGTGTTTTATACTTAAATTTCTTAAAACTGAGATCTTTGGATATCAGCAGATCTTATCTTAAACAAGAGCTGCTTTAATGGTATGCAGAGAATAAGAAATTAAGCGTAAGAACTGTGTTTTAAGCAGATGAAATAAGAGAAAGGCTTATTGAGAACTTTGAGTGTATTCAAGATGATTCATGACGGTGGGTTTGAGACAAATTATTTTTTAAATATTTATAATAACTATTAATCATTTAGAAAAAAAAAAAAAAATTAGAAAAATAATTTAAATATAATTATTAAAAATTTATAATATATATATATATATATATATATAATTTATTTCTTTCTTTATTTATTTATTAAAAATTATTTATTTATATATTTTAAATTTTTTTAGTTATATATTAACAAAAATTAATAAAAATTATATATTTTAAATAATTATATTAATTAATAAAAAATTATTAAATAAATTTCTAAATTTATATATATAATTAAAAATATTTTTAAATTATATATTTAATTATATATATATATATAAATAAATTAATAACTAAATATATAAATATTTAGTTATTAAATATTTTATAAAAAATATTTTTAAATTATATATTTTAAATATTTTAAATAATTATAATAATTAAAAAATTAATCTCTCTCTCTCAAGAAAAAAAAAAAAAAATTCGCTCTCTCTCCTCGCTCTCTCTCGTTCTCTCTCTCTCTCCTCCGTGATTGTTAAAATCATTTAAAAAAAAAATTATTACGTCAGCGTGCCGACGAAATCACGTCCGTTCCTCACGCCTATTTTTTAAAAAAAATTTTTTTTTGTAATTAAATAGCTAATTAGTTAACATGTATTTTAAAAATAATCTCTTGAGACAGATGATTGTGATGATTTGTATGTTGATGTGATTTGATAACTTTTTATTAGGTGGAATGATTGAGTTTAAAGACTACCAAAAAAAAAAGTATAATAGAATAATTGTAATTTGGTTAGAAATTATCGGTCGAGATGCTTAAATTAAGGTTAACATCACATACAAAACTTAATAGGATTGAGTGAAGGAGAGAATATTGAAGGTTTGTCCTAACTAATTTGGATAAAAATTTGTTAGCTTTCGGCCTACTTTTGACATATTTAGATTAAAACATTAGGGAAAAAAAAAAAGTCGATCGAAATCAGCGTCCAATATAATGTTTATATATATAAAGTCGAACGAAATCTACTTTTATCATTTTATCTACTAATTTTTTAAGATAAATTAGTGCATTAAAACAATTTATTATATATATATATATATTTTTGAAAATCTTGGTTAATTGTGCAAGATATCTTAGCATAGTGATTGAAAATTTTGACTTTCAATTAAGAGATCTTAAATTTTTGTGCGTAAATTTACGATTAAATTCACTCAAATATTTCAAAAAAAAATCTTAGTACATAAGAAAAATACTTAAATTAAATTTTTTTTCTTATTTTTAAAATATTTTATACAAATAAATTCAAATATAAGATCGTAGTTTATAAACAGTATAATATAAGATCATAGTTTATGTGATATAAGCAGTATAATTCTTCTAAAAGTCTCTAAAAAAAATTGGATTGTATTATTTTCTCTAAAATATTACTCTTTATTTAAATAAATGAACATGTAGAATTGAATTGGCCAGAAATGCACAAGCCTTCTAAGAGTCTTAGGTTCTGTTGGTTATGCCAGTTATCCGATCTGACTATAAAACAAAGTAAACGCTAGATAATATATTAAAAAAATGAAAAGGCTTTTTTTTTATTGAACAAAACAGATAAAATAATAAATTTAGAAAATCGATATGCAGTATTTTATTATATTTAAATAGTATAAATTTAGATGATTTTAATTTATACATTAATTTAAAAATAATAAAAATATTTATGTAAAATGTAATAACAAAATAAAAATATTAAATATTTGCATGTAATTGGTAAAAAATATGACAATTAATAGCCATTTGTAAATTTATTCTAATCAAAATTAATCCATGGTTACCTTGAACTGAAATTTTGCCGGCGTTGGCGAGATGGAAACATACCTTGGTTTTCGAGGGCGAGACGGACGGAATAACCGCGGGAGAAGAGCCGGGAGACGATGGCGAAGCCCAGAAACGAGACGGCGCTGGTGACGCAGACCATGCGACTGTCGCCGGCGAATTCGTCGCCTTCCGATCTTCGGGGGGCGGCGGCCGGGCCGCGCTTCCATGGAGTGGTTCCCGTGCCCCGCAGGAGCATCTGACGAAACTCCTCCGCCTCAGCCTCTAGGATCTCCGTACTCCGGATCACTCCCATATTTCTCTGTCTTAATCTCGATCTGTTCACGAATGGATGTTTTGAAATCAGAAGCAGAGGAACAGAAGAAATAATGGGGAAGAATGGCTTATATATAAAGATAAATAAGAAGACGATAAGGTTTGCGGATTTGTACCCTAGTACAAGTGGAGGCTGGGTTCTCGCAAGAAGTCGCGAAGGGCCGAGTTGAACTGCCTCGCCGCTCCTCACGAAAAGATATATATATTTTTTCAATGAACTTATTATTTCCTTTTCTTAGGAAAAATTGAACGGCTGTTAAGTAGGTACGTGTAAACCTATGATATGTACGGAACCTTCAAAATATGAAGTATGTTGTGTCACCCACCGTCTCTTAGCTATCTCTTAGCTTGATGTTGATGCGGATGGGCAAACCCCTCCGTGGTTCGATTCCTCCGTACGGAGCATATCAAGAGACCCGCATGTGATGAATGCGACGTAGAGCTCAAGAATTAGTCACAACGATATCCCTTGGATGGATACCCTTTAAAAAATATATATGTTATGTCAGGCACCAACATGTGCTCGACATGCATCATATTTGACACGATCAACCCAAGTCAATATATTCAACTTGTGTTTGATTGAAATAAAAATAAAATTAAAAATCAAATATGTATGTCTCATCAAATTAATTCTTTTATAAGCTTAAGTCTCACTCAGCTAGCAACATGACACTCGATCTCAGTTCTTATAATTATTATTTTTTCAATATCATATCTACGAATCCCACGACATTTTGGCATTTTGCGAAGAACTCATAGCATGATGCACCTCTCCTAGCTCAAGTTGTCATTCCCCGTATTGGGACATTAAACACGGAAACCAACTTAAGAGATTTGTAGCAAAATATTAAACAAAAATAGCCAAACGCAACAACAAAACAAACTCAGAAGACATCAAATATAATGCAAAAAATTCGAGAATGTGAAAAAATCAGGAAGCCACACCCCAAAAAATTCAATATGAAAAAAAATTGAGGAGAGTTGTACAAATTACACTTCACTCAAGCCACTCTTCACTTAAGTCACCCTAGAGCACTTCACTTCACTCTCACTCACAAAATAATAGAGAAAAGCATAGAAAAATCTACATAAAATCTCATAAATATGAAGTCTGCCATCTTGTTGTGTCGCTATCCTCTAGACTTTTCTGCACAAGTTCAAGCGCCACAGCGTCTAGACGTTGGCCTTTATATGTTGAGTCTCTAGTGCCTTGGTCCTGCCGTCGCAACATTGTCTCCTTCAGCATCAAGGCACTGACATTTCTATCTTCCTAGAGCAAATCAATAAATCTGAATATCGTGGCACCATTCTCCTAGCATCGAAGCATTACCTTGCCTTTTAATCTAATATCATTTTGTTCTAGCATCAAGATGTTGCATCTATAGCACCAAGATTCTACACACTACAAAATTGTTTCCACTTCGAGCTCACCATGAGCTTGATGGTGGTGAAGGACGTGTCTGACAATACATCTCTAGTTGATTGATAAAATCAGGCTCCACAAAATAATAATCTTTCACTTGGAGACAGATTGTAATCAATCGTGCTCCTCCTCAAGATCTACAACATCCATCATAGTCCAAGGTTGTGGTGTGGCTCACCCTTGCCTTAGGCTTCTTGAACAACAACTGAAGCCAAGCATAGCATCAATTTCTCATTTGTAACAATCATCGTCAACATGTCCGCATGATTTTTGGTTGTCTGTATTTTTTCTAAAGATAACTAACCATCTTCTAGGTGTGTACAAATAAAATCATACTTCTGTTGGATGTGCTTTGTCTTCGTATGAAAAGTGGCATTCTTGGATAGATGAATGTCACTCATACTGTTACTATAAAGCCTATTATTTTCTTTCCCCTTGCCTACCTCTACTATAAAGTTTTACTACTAGATCATCTCCTTGTTAGCCTCCATCATAACAACACACTCAACTTTTGTGATTGAAAGTGAAACTATCTTTTGCAACTTGAAATCCCAACTCAGTATTGTGCTTTCTAACATTAAAATATATCTTGTTGTACTATTTCTCTCATCCAGATCTCTTGTTAAATCTGAATTGACATAAACTTGTAGTTTAGTTCTTGCACCTCCAAAACAAAGTGCCCTGTTGACTATTCCATTTAGATATCTAAGAATCCACTTCATTGCCCTCCAATGATGCTTGATAGGATTATTCATATACCGACCATCGCATGTGGAATATCCGTATGATACTTATCATGACATCTAATAGGCTCCCAATATTGAAGTATATGGAAATCTCCTCATGTGCTCTTGCTCTATTTCAATCTCAAGTGATTGTTCTTTAGATAGTTTAAAGTGACTAACCAAGGGGGTGCAAACTGACTTTGTCTCATTCATATTGAATCTTTAAAAGACCTTTTCAACAAATTCTAGTTAAGATAACTTCAGTATACATGTACTCATGTTCCTACTAAGAATTTTCTTGGTCGAACTTAAATCTTTTATTTCAAAAACCCTTGAAAGTCGCTTTTCACGCCCCTTAATCTTCTCTATGTCTAATTTTATGATCAACATATTATCTATATATAAAAAAAGAAAAATAATATAACAGTCTTCATATCTTCTGAAATAACAAAGTGATTAGCTTAATACTTTGTGTAGTTATTATCTGACATAAACCTATCAAATCTCCTATAACATTATCTTAGTGCCTACTTCAAGCTATATAAGATTTTCTTGAGCCTACACATCATGACTTTTTTTTCCATGGAACCATATATTTCTATGGTTCTACTCTTCTTCTAAGTCCCATATAAAAAACTATCTCCACATCCATATGTTCTAGATGTAGATCTTCCACTACTACTATGGTTAACACAACCCTAATAGTTATCATCTTGACTACTAAAGAGAACATCTCTATGTAATTAATTTTTTCCTTCTACAAAACCCCATCATAACAAGCCTTACCTTATAGCATTTGTTACCATCTGGTTCCTCTTTTAGTTTGTAAACCCACTTATTGTGCAGTGCTATCTTTGATTTAGATAGCTTTGCAAAATTCCATACTAATTTGACATGAGTGACATCATTTCATTATTCATGTTATGCTCCCACTCTTTTAAGTCATCAACTTGAATGGCCTTCTTATAGTACTCTAAATCATCACCATCAGTTAGTAATAAATAATATATAAAAGGAGAATACCTCTATGTCGATCATGAGATTTTGCTAGATCTCCTAATTTCAATGGCGTGTGTCCAGTTCGCTTCAAGTCGAGCACAACCCCTTCTTCTTTCTTCATGCTCACTAGCATTTTCTATCTCAAAATATTTAGTAGATTCCTAAAGTTATTGAAGAATCACCTAAGTCTCATTTTGTCAGTAAATCTCTATTTCATTGAAAATGATGTTCTTGATCCTAATGAACTTTTGATTCTAATAGTCTTAGAATTTGTACTCAAATTCATTTGAGCCATATACAACAAATGTGCACTTAACAAACTTTAAATCAAGATTACACCTAGACTCTATATCAACATGAACATATGATGAACAACCAAATACTTTTCAAGTGAGATAGATATACCTCTTTGCCACTTTAGGATTCTTCAGGTAAGCCTTCATTAAAAGGTACTAAAGGACTTGGACTGATTAGATAAACAATAATATTCACGACTTCTACCCGTAACTGCCACAACCCTACATCTAACCCTCAAGCACCCTCTAGTTCTATTCCTATGCTCAATTACACCTATCTCCGCAATGTCCTTGGCACGGAACTCACATCTAATGTCTTTTGAGGCACAATAGTCCTTAAACCTTCAATCTTGATACTAACTATCATTATCTCGAGAGACACTTCAACTTCAAGCATGTTTCATTCTTAGCCATGGCCTTCCATTTCTTAAACACTTCAAATACATTAGATTTATGTTTTAAGAAGTACATTCATGCCTTCCTAGTATGATCATACTAAACTGGAGTAGAACCTCATACATCTATATGCACTAACTCCAGCTTTTTAGACTTCAACTTTGAGCCACTTTTAGAAAAGCTAACCTTCTTTTACTTTCCATACACATAATCTTCACAAAAAAATATAAATCTATGGATTTTAAACCTTGAAGCTTGCACTTTGAAACAAGAAGTTTCATACCTTTCTTGCTCATTTAGCTTCCCATGCCACAAACCTGCATTTCCTTTTTTTCCTAAAACTTTAATGAATTCTAATGCAAGATTGATCAAATACATCCCTTCAATATTTTCCTGTGCCATCACCAATGCACCTTTGGTCACATTCCATGAATCACTGTGAAGGTGATCACAAACCTGATTATGCAAGCTAACTCATTGAAATTAAATTCATCTTTAGGCATGGAACATGTCTGACATCCTTCAGCTTCTAGATTGATTCATTTGGCAATATAATATCCACATCACCCTTGCCAATAGTACTGCAAGCCTTATTATCTCTGAAGTACACCTTCCCTAGATCACCTTGAGTATAATTTTGAACACCTCTTCTTAAAACTAACATGAAAAGAGGCACTTGAATCAATGATCCATGACTTAGTACTATCTAAAAATAAGATAAGAGAGTCACCGAAGTTTCATCTATCGAGCATTTATAGATTCACTCCTTTCTTGTTCTCCACTACTTATCTTCTTTGGAGTTTTACAATCCTTCTTGAAGTAACCTTTCTTCCTGCAATTCCAACATTTCACTTTGTCATTTCCCTTTCTAACTTAGGTTTTCTTCTCCTTGATTTAGATTGGATCATGCTTGAGTTCTTATCTAAACTTCTACATCTTGTTTCAACATTCAAGGCAACATTTAAAGTATCTCCACTCGCCTCTTTTACGTGACTTCTTCATTCAATACCGACCTAACTATATCATCAAAGTTCAACTTCATGTTGCAAGGAGATAGGAATAATAATGGCCTTACCTCGTCATTGAACTTGATGTTGGTATAATTAATTCATCATAGTGTTAAAATTATTCAGATATTCATTGACTAGACTTTCATCAACCATCTTTGTATTAAACAACCACTTCATCAAGAAAGCTTTATTTAAAGCTGATGGCTTTTCATACATTCTTATTAGTACAACCTACAGTGGTCTTTTCATTAACAGAATTGAAAGCAATAGATAAAGATAATGAAAGTTGAATCAAATCTAGGATTGAATGACCGAGGACTTTCCATTCTTCCATAATTATCGATTCCAATTTTGGCAATCCCATCCAGTGGTACATATAATTTCTTTTGAAACAATAAATCCTTAATTTGCATAATCTAGAAAAGAAGTTTGAGCCATTGAACTGCTCAATCTTGTACTTTTCTTCAGACACCCTTCAACTAAACTTTCGTAACTTCAAGCTATGCCAATTGTTGGGAGATTAAATGTAAAAACTAGTTTGAGAGATCAAGTATAATATTGAACATAAGTAACCAAAGCATAATAATCATAAAATAAACTCAAAAGACACCAAACTTAACTTGGAAAACCTAAGAATGAGAAAAATCATAGTGCCACAACACCAACAAATACACTATGAAAGAAAAAATTGAGAGTTGTATAAATCACACTTCACTCAAGCCACTCCTCACTTTAGTCATCATAAGGCACCTCACTTCACTCCCACTCACAAGTGATTAGAGAAAAGTATAAAAAAAATTGGGGAAAATTGCCTAAATACGAAGTCTCCCATCATATCCTTCAGCTTTTCAGACGGGTTCTAGCACCACGATGCTTCTCCTACAATGCCAAGGTGTTGGCTTTCTATCTTAAGTCTCTAGTGCTTTGGTCCTATAGCATGGCACTACCAAGTCTGCTGCTAGTTTCTTTGTCTTCCTGGTGTAAATCAACGATCTCGCACTGGTGTCTCCTAGTCGAGGTATTGCCTTTGTCTTGACCCAATGTCCCTTTGTTCTAGCACCAAGGCAATATTTTTTTTTGGGGGTGTTGCCCTGAACTCTGAAGAGGGGACACACCACCCCCGTGAGACCTCTGGTGAACTCACCACCAAGCTTAACAAGTGTGAAGGACAAGGCTACGAGAATACATCTCAAGTTTATTGATAAAATAAGGCTCCACAAAATAACAGCCTAGACCTCCACCTCTCTCATTGCTATTGATTAACACCATTGATAATAATTGACATTGTTTGTATAGTACACCGAGTCTCACATTCCCCGCTTGGCTCAAACCCCATGCCTCCTCCTTTTAATTTCCATTAAGTAACGCTAATGACTACCAACTTCCAATGGACCACCATTGATTAACACCATCGGTAAGGTTTTTTTTTCTTTTTCGATTTTTTTGTTAATTTTATGTGGAAAAAAAAGTTAGTAATCGAACTTACATTTTGGATTTCAATGTCTACTAGAGTTCTCCTTATCCTTTGAAGTAAGAAATTGATATACTATTCTTTAGCTTTCAATGCTTGCACTTGTTCTTCTATATAAATGTTTTAGAATTACAGATTAGTTCAAATCTTTTAATTTTGAACATATCATATTAGATCAACGATATCAAAAAATGGTGGAACCAAATACCTAGTTGGATATCTATACTAAGTGCACACTCATATCATCATATAAAAGAGTTAATTATGTTGAATTATTTCTTTTGATTAATAATTTAAATAGGTTTTATGATCAACTGGACCTATCACTTGAGTTACTTTGATTAAATTGGTAATGCATCATCATTTTCTATAATTATATCTATCATTTATGTTGGTTTAGTTTAAACTTATTTACTTATTTTCTATGCAAAAAAGAATAATGAGCTCTATTAGTAGTAAATTTAGAAGTGGTGAAAGTTTAAGTGAGGTTAACATAGATGAAAATAAGGCCATTATAGAATTATGTTATTAATATGGGAAGATGAAATGATGGTGGAGGAAATGTATCTTTTGAATGCAATTATTGTAATGAAATTTACAAAGGATCATATTCAAGAGTGAAGGCGCATCTACTTAAAATTAGTGTCCATATAATTAGAGTTTGTCCAAAACTAACTATGGAATAATTATTTAAGATGCAAAGGTTAATAAATGAAGTAGAGGTAAGGATAAAGAGGAGTCTTCCAAAATATATACCATTGCCAAGTAGTTCCATATCTTCTGTCCAATTTAGGGATGCATTCTCTTTTAAGCGAGAACATTTTTGGTTCTAAGAAAAGAAAACTAGTTGGGGATACTCATTTAAAAAAAAAAAAGCTTTCAACCTACAAATAAGAGAGCACCTAGATGATGAAATAACAAGAATGTTCCTTTCCTTTCAATCTTGAAAGAAACCCTTATTATAAAGTTGTAATTTTCTTTTCTTGTAATAATAATATTGCGTTATTACATCAAGATATAATGCTCTTAGATCAAAATTATTGCAAAGAGAAAGAAGCAATATTGAATGATTACTTGAACCTATCATAGAAACTTAGAAAGAAAAAGAAATTAGCTTAGTTTTTGATGAGTAGATTTATTCATGTAGGAGTCCAATAGTCATAAAAGTTGTAAATTATGAGGTTTAATACAAAGATAGATTTTTCATTTCTAATTTGATTAAAGAGGTTATTATGTTAGTTGTCCCCTGAAAAGTGATTCAAGTTATTACCAATAGTGCTCTAATTTGGGTTGATTGTTAAGCATTCCTTCATATTTTTTTGGATATTATGTGTTGAGCATACCCTTAATCTTGCTCTAAAAAATATTTATTCGTGGAAGAATACTGAGGCTGAATGTTGGTGGATCATTGTAGTTACTATAGGTGTTATTTTGATCAAAAACTTTATCATGAATCATTGTATAAGACTTTTCATCATTAAAAATACTTTCTATGGTATAGACAAGATTTGCTTCAGTTATTATGATGTTATATATATTTAAAAAAATACACTTCAAGCTATAGTTATTAGTAAAAAAGTAGTCTTATTATTATGATGATGATGTTGGAAAGAAAGATTTGAGAAAGAAATGCTTTCAACTGATATGTGGTGGGATAATATTGAATATATTCTTTGCTTTACCGAGGTTACAAGAACTCACTTTTGGAGTGAGGTTAACTATCCCTCCTTAGATCTAGGATTCATCTAGCCACCAATGGCTTCCTAGGATTAGAACACTTCTGGTTAGGTGAACACAAACTCTAAGCGTAGAAGACTCATAGGATTCAATCCTAGGGTTAGACTCAAAATAGATGGGGCCCACTTACCCTAAACTCGACATATTAAACCAAACTCCTAAACTCCAACTAAATGAGCACAAATTAAACCTCAAATAAAACTAATCAACCTTATACCTAATTTGAGCCATTATGATTCAATGTTGGTCAAGTGGCTAAGTTGACTGATCCAACCCATTCAAAGAGGGCCAAATACATAATCAACCCAATCTAATTGAATTTGAATAAAAAACTTAATCCTAATTCTTACATGTACAAGATATGACTTAAAAGGTATATAGTCTCAAACCCGAGGTCAGGGTACCGTCCAAGGAGGACTTGATACCTTATATCTCTATAATAATGACATAGACCTTGAGATTTATAGTAGATTACATGTTAAGGATAAACCTTTTTTAATTAAATTTAATAAAATTTTGTAATTCTACCATTATGTCAATATATGTGTACATATGTATGAATCAACAAGTATATTGTCTTAACATCTCAAGAACATGAAACTTTAAGTAGTCCCAAGGAGGTCTCTGATTACCTCACTTTCCTGGTTCAATAATGGCACATACTTGCACAAATGTAGTATACATATGTATGCATAAAATTAAATTACCCTTTTCTATAAAGATGCATGAATCATATAATCATGCATATTAACAATTGAAAACATATTAATTCATTCATGCATCATCAATGTGAAATAATTATTATATATATATATATATATATATATATATATATATATATATATATGTATATATATATATATATATATATATATATAGTGAATATTAAAGAATATTAAAGAATACTAAAGTAAAGAAAATATCACCGTTAACTATGTTTTGATTTATTAATCTTACGATGTCTTTCACATTTAAGATAATCCTTTTTAAGCCAAATCCAAACATAGATTTTAGTGTAAATTTTTTTATAACACTTCATTAAAAGGATTAAAAGTCACAAAATTCATCTCTTAGGTCCAACCTAAGGTTAGGGATTAAGGTGGGGTTCTATCCCTCCTCTCTCCCTTTATAATTCTTAGACAAAATAAAACATAAAATAAAATTAGAAGTCTAGGTCTAAAAATCATCTCAATTTATTAATAATGTAAAGCATAATTCCCCCCTTAATAAAGGGTTTGAATATTCATCATTAGAAAATTTCAAACTCTAAAGCCCAATCATGTCATACCACATCAAACCTATTACACATATTAGAATACTATGTCACCGATCTTAATCTTAGATAAGATGGTGTTTGTTATGATGATGTGATGTTTTATTTTATGATGTGTTTTAGACTAAATGTTAAGATTGTATATGCGTAGTGGACATAACATTAGACTAATGATATTTTCTTGGGGATTATGCTTAAGGGACCTCTATAGTAAAAGTGTGTCTTTCTTACAAGTGTTGCTTAATCTATAAACATAATCAATTAGGCAGTTGGCTTGGTAACCTAAGAATGCTAATCCTAAATGTATGAAATATAACTGTTTGACATGAATGTATGTTAGCTAACCTCTATTTTACAAGTGTAAGTTAGATTTTTTAATTTCATATAATGTAACCTTTGTAATAGGCTTATGATTAGAGCTATGAGGTATATGATGAGTAGTGGTTAGAAGACCTAGATTTGGGAGGCCTTATGATGCTTGAAGTACTAAAATCCATGAAAAAGATTGAAGATGAAGAATTAAAGCTTATAGCTTTATTTTCATTTGTAATTTAATTGCATTATGGGTTGTATAAGGGTGAGCTTGGCTACCAATTTCTTTTCTTTTCCGGGTGTATGGCGATTCGACACACATCTAATTCTTTCAATCGATTGATGTTTAATTGTTGTGTTTATATTGATTGTGCTATAAAATGGCATTCTTTTCACATATTTCTTAAAAATTAAATGTTTAATGTATGGCCTGAATGCGGTAGGTGCTTTAGAAAAAAATAAATTTTCTGTCTCAACTGATAATCTTAAGTAAATTTTAACTAACTCATAACCTCACTCTAAAGTCTAAATATTATAATCAAGAAATAAAAGATTTATCAACCCCTTAGCTCTATGGTTGTATGTTATAACATCATGCATGCATATTATATTACTCTTAAATATAAAGAGTCTCCACTCTGCATGATAAGGGATAAAGCTTGATCTATGAGAGCGGTCCTTTATAGTGGAGAACACCACTTCTCACTGATTTAGTAATCTAATTTTATCATACATTTAGGCATAAATTCTTCCAAGAATAAGTCTAAAATAACAAGTCAAAAATGCAATAAAAATGTATAAGTATTATTACATTAGTTTAAGTCATGAATTTTCATGCTAATCATGATATAGTCTCTGGGAATGAGTTTAGGACTTTAGATTCTTTCCTAATAAATAACACTCTAACTATCTTGCATTTAGATAAGAACTATATAGTTTTGAATCATAGGAGGTGTTAATTGGTAGCTACTCAGGTTGTAAATCTAGAAAGTGGATTGGTTCACTCTCTAGTAGAGGTGAACCAATACATCTCACCTTCCTCAAGTAGTGAGCTCTTAGCTTGCTAGAGCACTTTAGATAGGTTTAGAGGCTACTTGTTTCTTCTGTATAAGTCTTCACCTCTTAAGCATTTTCATAATCTTATATTCCTGAAATCTAAGTCCTCACATTCTAATAAAATGTCAATTCAAATAAATATAATTTTCACCTTCAAAAATATAAAGCCTTATTATCGGGTAGATAGAAGTGCTCACTAGGCTTCCTAGTATCTTGAGTGCTCATACTCATCCTTTTTGGGAATTCATTAAGAACTCTTCTTACCTTGAACTCTCCCACTTAATTCTCAAATAACAACAATCCTTTGATCATCAAACTTTAAAATCTTTAGAGATATTAGTTGACTACTTTAATAAAGAGTATTCTAATAAAATCTCTATTTCTTAAGATGTAATTAACTATGTGGGCTTGCCTCCTGTGGTGTTTATTTTTGAGATGTGGGACACCACGCAGATCTTAGGGTGTACTTATTAAAGTGATCGAGTATGACATTAAGGAATAATGTACTATCTCGAAAGATAAAAATCACCACCCTATAATGGACCTAATCACTTAATAAGGACTCATAAGGCATGATGGGTCTTCGAATATACCAGAGATCTTTCCCCTACTTTACATGGAAGAGTAGGTTTTAATTAAGTGTTGTTCATGGAGGCAAGCCCCATAGTTAATAACATCCCAAGGAATGAGAATTTCTTAAGAATACTAAAGTAGACAATTAAGGTCTCCAAAGATTTCAAGGTTAAGACTATCAAAGGATTAGCTATTTTAGAAAATCAAATAGGATAGATCAAGGAGAAGACTCATTTTGGAATCCAAAGAGAGAAAGTAGAAATGCTCATGATACTAGGAAGCCTGGGGAGCATTCCAATCTACCCTATAGTTGGGCTTTATATTGAAGAGAGTTAATTATTTGAGTTGACATTTTATTAGATTATATGACATATGATTCCACAACATAAGATTGTAGAAATGCCTAAGAGGTGATTTATGCTTGTAGAAGAAAATAGCTTCATATTCTTAAACTAAGGAGCCTTGGTAAAATAAAGGCACAACCTAAATTTAAGGCAAAAATGAGTATATGGTTTACCTCCACAAGAGAGAATGAACCACCCGACTGCTGGACTTACATGAGTGGTGGCAGTAGTTAACTCCTATGCTTTAAATCCATGTAGGCAAGTCTTATACTTTACAAGATCATGTTCATTTAGAAAGGAGACTAAGTCCTTAAACTTACTCCCTAAGAGACTAGAGTATGAGTGGTATGAATCTATGACTTAATCTAATGCAAATTTTATCAAATTTATTTGATTCTTTTGGACTTTTTGTTTTGACACGTATGGGATTTTGTATGCCTAAATGCATGAGAATTTGATTAAGGGCAAATCAAAAGAGAAAGGGATGTTCTTCCACCAAAGGCTCAGTTAAGCCTTGATTCTCTGAAAAGATGGAAGTCCCCTTAACAAGAGTGAAATAATATAATATGCATGATATTATACATTCATCCATCCAAAGGGGTTACTAAAATTTTATTATCTTGATTTAATTCTAGGCTTTTATGTGAGGTTATGAGTTATTTTAAAATTTTAGTTATGAGTTGTTAAATAGAAAATTTTTATTAACCCATCCCCACCCATTCACATCATAAAGAAACTATGAAAAGCATGTTGTTCTAATGCTGTCAACAAATCAAATATAAAAATAGAATAAACCGGGTTCCACCAACCAGAAAAGAGAAACAAAATATGGGTAGTCGAGCTCTACCCTTATACAACCCGGATTACAAAAATAATAATACATGCTATGGGGGTCTTCTTTTCTCCATTTTTCCATTCTCTTTATTTTTATTATTCCAAAGGCATCATAGGGCACCCCAAGGACTAAGCCTCGCCACTACTCATCCTAATCCCTCATAATACTAATCCTAATTCCTAATGCATAATTACATCAAAATATGAAAAGTAAATCTAGCTACACCAGAAAATAAATGTTATTAAACAATACACAACCCAATAAAGTTATGAATAATTTAGACCCCCACACATGGGTAAAGCCACACTAACGGTTATGCTTAGGGGCTAAGTAACCTGCACAACAAAAGCATTTATATTTTTATTATAGCAGCCCCTTAAGCACAACCCTCTACAGAAAACATGATTAGGCTAACAACGGTCTAACATCCAGTCTACGAAATATACACCCTAACATCTAGTCTAAAACATTACATTACAAAACAAAATACAACATCATATATACAACACCCTAACTTAGCACTAGAAGTGGTGACTTAGTATTATAATGTGTGTGCTTAAGGCTTGTGTAGCAAGGCTTTACTAGGCTTGTTTAGTTTAAGTTATAATTTGGAGTTTGAATTTAAATTTTACCTTTGGGTAATTTCAATTAAAATGATTTAATGATTTACTTTTCATTTTTATTTCTTTTTATTTGGTTAAAGTGATGTTTAAGTTTTCAAGAATGAAGATGAAGTAGGTATGTAACCCACTCTCAACAACATCCATTTATCCTAAAGAGTAACTAAGATCCTTAAGTATCTTAATTAGCCCATTTGAATTTATGTAATTGATTTGATTTGACATGATTTAGAATTTAGAATTTAGAATTTAGAATTTGAATTTGTTTAAGTATTTGATTGATTGATTTTGGATTAGATGTTTTAGTTTAATTGCATCTTGATAATTCAATATCCTTAATATCTAATGAAGTTTAAGTTTGTTTAAGTTCATGTGTTTTTGGTTGATTAATTTTAGATTAGATATTTTGATTTAATCAAATCTTGATAATTCAATATCCTTAGTATTTAATGAAATTTAAGCTTGTTTAAGTTCATGTGTTTTTTTGGTTGATTAATTTTAGATTAGATGTTTTGATTTAATTAAATCTTGATAATTCAATATCTTTAGTATTTAATGAAATTTAAGTTTGTTTAAGTTCATGTGTTTTTGATTAATTTTAGATTAGATGTTTTGATTTAATCAAATTTTGATAATTCAATATCCGTATTTACTAAAATTTAAGTTTAAGTTCATGTATTTTTTGGTTGGTTTATTTTAGATTAAATGTTTTAATTTAATTAAATCTTGATAATTCAATATCCTTATTATTTAATGAAATTTAAGTTTGTTTAAATTCATGTATTTTTTTTGGTTGATTAATTTTAGATTAGATGTTTTGATTTAATTAAATCTTATAATTCAATATCCTTTAAATTAATATTTAACTCTTTTCTTTGATTATGATTATGTGATTTAACTTTATGTTTATTTAATTGATTGTGGTTCATTTATTTGTAGTTTGATCTTAGATTAGATTGAGATTTTATTTTGATTTTAATTGGGTTTGATTCTTTGTAGGATTTTATTTTTGATCACATCCATTTATCATGTTCATCAAAGTTTGGTTTGTATTTTGATTTCATACATTGGATAGTTGATTAGTTTATCTTATTTAAGAAGGTTGAATGATATTTGATTTGATTACATATGAAATTGATGAGAGTTTTTCTTAATTTAATTTAATTTGATTTAATTTAATTTGATTAGCTTTATTAGTCTATGGGTTTGTTTAGGTTCAATGTGATTATGTGATTAGTTCAATTAAGAAGTGTATTTATGTTAATTATAAAGGTTTATTTAATTTTCAGTTTGACTTCATCTTTGTTTAGACTAATGATAATTAACTTAATAATTTAGGTTTAATTTTGGTTTTGATTAGTATTTAATTGCATTTATGTTTGATTAAGCTTAGGTTTAATATTATTAATTTGATTAACTTAATTAGTTTATTTAAGAGGTATGATTAATTATTAAATTAAATTTATTTAATTTTAATTTGATTTCATATTTATTTAGGTTATTGATGTAATTAATGAGTTAATGATTTAAGTTTAAATTAGGGTTTGATTAGCAAATTGCATTTTATGTTTGATTAAGCTTAAGTTTAATATGATTAATTTAATTGACTTAATTATTTTAATATGTGTGATTAAATTAATTAGTAGATTAATTAAGTGTTTGATTTGGATTAATTTTAATGTGAGTTATAAAATTAATTTAATTTATTAAGATGATGGGTTAATTTATTTACATTAATTAGATGTTTGATTAATTAAGTTTGATTATTCATGATTAGGGTTTTACTTGATTTGATTCATTTATAATGTTTGTTTGATTTCATTAACATGTTCGATTTAGTTATTACGTTGAAAAATTTAATGGTTAATTAATTATCTTATTCCAAATGGATGTGATTTAATCATATGTTAATTAAGTTTACTTTAATTTTATTTGGTTTAATTCGATTAGTATCAAATGATTAAAGTTTCCTAAATTTGTTGGGTTTTGAGTTTGATTTAAATTTTAATCATTTAATTGAGTTTTATTAACTTAAATAGGTTTAATCATATTTAATTTAATTTTTTCTAAGATGATATTTTTTTGATTTGAGGTTTGATTAATGATTGCTTAAGTGCTATTTCATTTCTGATTTTGATTTAATATTTAAATTATTTTTAGGTTATATTTTAATAAACTCCTTAATTGATAAAAAATCTTAAGTATTTGTTTGGGGTTCATTAAGATTTAGAAGATCACATTATTTTCTTAAGAGTCCTAGATGTCAATTGAAGATTTTTTGTAAATTTGAATTTTTATTTGATTTATTTTATTAAAATAGATAATTGAAAATGCAAAATTTAATTTCTTCTCATTTTCACTTGACATTTTTATGTTAAATGTATTTTAACATTAGTTTCAATTCTAATTTAATCATATTTTTGGTTTAATTAACGAAATATGATTTTCACTCAAACGCAAATTAAGCTCACAATAATTAGTGCAAGTTGAGGATTTTAGGTTTGCTGGATTCCCCTGAGAAAGTCGAATCAAACAAGTCCTTGTTTGTAATTTTTGGTTAAGTATTTTAGTTTATATGAATTTTTGAAGTTTCAAGTGATTTAAATTAATTTTTTTAATAAGAAGGAAATACGCTGACGCCGCCTTTTGAAGAGAAATGACCTGCCGCTTCGACCGTCGATCATCGTCCTAGATCGCGCGACCAGATGGGGATCGCGGCGACGGCGATGCGGCATCTAAGTCGTCCGATAACGCGAATCGTGTGATTGGACGGTCCGGATCACATCAAAGCGATCGCTCGGATCGCAATCCACGTGATCCGAGCCGCGATCATGTGAACCACGATCGGATGACCCATATCGTTTCAGTGCTCATATCACGCGATCCACGCATTCGAGCCGCCCCATCCCAATGCGGATTGGATAATGTGAGCCGACGATAAACAGTATTTTTAGGCCTTTTGGAAAAAAAAGTGAGGGTTTCTAAGCCAAAACTTACCAAATGGATCCGTTTTCACGCCGATTAGCACCGAAAAAATTCTATTTCTAAATTGAGATGATTTAAAGTAAAAATACTGGATTATCTAAGGGAAATTCCTAAAATCATGAGAAAATTAATACAAAATGTGAGAAATCCTAAGGTCGGCTATAGTTTGGTGAAATTTACCTCGACGGGGATGATTTTTGGCGGCGGTGAAGATCCGAGTGAACTCCTGGAATGAGGAAGCAGTGATCTTTAGCCTCGCCTCCCTTCGGAATGTTGTCTTCTCCGATGTTTACTGTCGCCTCTCCGGAAGAGCAATTACTTATATTGTTAAGCTCAAAAATGGCTCAAAGAAGTGGGGGATGGGTTCCTTTTTTTGCTTTGGGGAGCTTTTCGGAGATGAATGGTGGGAGGAAGAGATCTAAAGCCTATCTCCCCTCCTTTTATAATGGCCAAAAATACAATCTTATTTTGAATTTTTTGGCTCCAAATTGATTGCAATTTTATTGGGGTGGTTGGGATGGATGATAGATTGATTGAGGATTTTGGATTTTTGCTCCAAAGTCTTATCTTGCTGCTATATGATCATATTTATTCAATGCAAATGTTGGGGAGGAGTTAAGTGCATGAGATGGGTGAAATTAAATGAGGTTGGGTGGAATCTTATGTGGGGGAGGATCCATGAGAGGTTTAAATAGGTTGAGTTGGTTTTGGGCTGATTCCAAATGAGTTTGGGTTTGATCATCCCCAATGAGTTTTGGTTTCAAGGGATTTGGCCCAAGTTGGGTCATATGGGTCATCAAATTGACCCATTTGACCAGGCCAAATTAGCTTAGGTTATTGGTTGATTCATGTTCAATTGGATAAATGAAGATGAATGTGATAATTGAATTAATTTAATTTAATTTGATTTAGGCCAAATTGACCATTTAGGCCAATTTGGGTTGGTCAAGTTGACCAATTATTTGATTGATCAAATTGGGTTTAATTATGGCTTAAGTTCAATAATCAATTTGGAATGAACTTGAGCCATTGTAAATCAATTTGGTTAGATCATGATTTGACCCGATTTGGTCCTTTAGGCTAATTTGGGTCAATTTGGATCAAATGGCCAATTGGGCTTAGTTTGGCCCAATTAATTGTAATTAATCATCCTAGGGTGATCAAAAATCATGGTGGAAGATTTTGGTGAGCTTGGTTCAATCTAATTTGGGTTGAATTAGAAGTTGGCTCAAATGGGTCCTTTAGGTCATTTTGGATCAAGTGGATCAATTAGTTTGGTTTTTATTTGATTCAAGTTTAGTTGAATTTATATATGAGCTCTAGATTGGAATATAAATTCAACAACATTTAATTTGGAGTCTAAGAGATTTTGGCTAAATTGAAATTTTCAAGTCAAAAGGGTTAGGTTTGACTTGGGTTAGTTTCGATTTGATTTGATGATTGTGTTTCATTTATATTTGGGTAGATAATTGAATGAATGATTGATTCAAGAGAAAATTCATTTTTTGACTTGATCCGGATAGAATTTGGCTAAGTCCAAAGAATTGGCTTAAAGGGTTTAGATTGAGTTTAGATTTGATTTTGATATAGTTTTGGTCATTTAAATTTGGATTTCATTTGTATTTATGAATATAAATGAAGGAATAATTGATTTATAAAGAGATCAATTGAGTTTGATTTGATTTAAGGGGAGTTTTGGCTAAGCTTATGAATGTGGTTCATATGGCTTAGGAAGGGATTGTAGGATTTGAATTTTATTTTGGGTTTCAATCATTTAGAGTAAAATTTTGAAATTAGATTTGGAATTTGAATTTGAATTTGAGATTTGGTTTGAGAATTGAGACTGGTTTGATTTGAGAAAGTGTATCTAGATTGGGATTAGGCTATGTGATAAGTAATTTCCTTAAACCCTAAGGCATAGCCTAACCTTATGATTAACACCTCTAAGTCTCTAGGCTTTGGTTAAGTATTCACCTAATCACTAGATCTGTCTTATGACTAAGGAAATCTTAGTGTCTAGAAGATTCCTAAGTCCAAGAGGATGGGGTTGAGAGCTCACTCCAAAAGTGAGGTCAACAAAAGGACCCCCAATAGGTGTTGACCAAAATGATCAACAACGTCTAGAAGATTGCAATAAACAACGAAAGTGATCTATACCTAGACTCGAAAGGTAGATAGAATCACATCTCGCAGGTAATTTTTGCCAAGGGCATAAGAGAGCAAGAAAGAATTTGGGATTGAGTACATGAACCTTCCTCGGAAACACAGTTCAAGCTATCCAGGGATATGGATGAGTTTGATTGTGAGTATGATTTGTTTGGGTGTGTATCTCGGGATAAGAATTTGATTAGATTTCTTTGATTTGTTTGATTAGACTCGGAGGTTAGTTTAATTTGTTATGATTACATTGGGAGAAGAGTTCTAGATTGAGGGCATATCTGCTGGGGATGTACACTCAATTTAATTTATTTGATTTAGATCTAGGTTCCACTGTGGAGAATAATTTGATTTGCGCCTCACTCAGGAGAAATTTGGTTTGTTCAATATGTTTAATTTGACTCCACTGTGGGGAGGTTAGTTTTAAATTTATTTTGTTATGGACCATGTCGATGTGTGATGGACTACACTAAGAAGGAGCCACGGGGGCCTTGGCCTATCTTAGATTTATAAGTCCAAAGGGGTAGGATACCATAAGGTAGGACTATCCAACCTAAGGGTTTCCTTTGATGCAACCACTATGCTGAAGAAGGCATAGTAGACTTACATCTTTCAAAGGAGGAATATACCGGGGTGATCTGTCGATGATGCAACAAACCCTACCAAGGCACTACCGAGTGAGCATCAGGGGTATTACCTCAACTCAAGAGTAGTCACGATGATTAATTTGATTTATATTGATTTGATTTGAATTGATTTAATTTAATTTGGTGTGTTATGTTGTGGACCTTACGCAATGGACCCACTAACAAGGAGCTATGTACCTTTAACCTATTCATAAGTCCAAAGGGGTAGTCACAAAAGGTAGGACTACCCCTAAGGGTTGCCTTTCTGTGCAACACTACTAGGAAGAGATAGCAGATACTTACATCTTCCAAAGTTGGGGGTGATCTATCAATGGCACAATAGATCAATCCCGACCTAGGGAGACTATTTGAGTGAATGCCACTATGGACTCATATCAACTCAAGAATAGTAAGAATTAATTTTAGATGGACCGTCGGCATGATGGACCCAATCGAGAAGGGGCTATGTTGACCTATATCTCGATTTATAAGTCCAAAGGGGTAGTCTACCAGCCACAAGATAGGACTATCAACCCTAAAGGTTGCCTTTTGGTGTGCAATGACTGTACGAGAAAGAAAGCACAACAACTTACATCTTCCAAAGTATCTGATCACAATGATCAATCCCGCCTACTATTTATTTTAATGCCATTGTGGACTCATATCGACTCAAGAATAGTAATTACTTTAATTTTAGATTGGACCTTGCGGTGTGATGGATCTACTAAGAAGGAGCTAATATCAGCCTAGACCTATCTTAGGTTTACAAATCCAAAGGGATAGTCTGCCAGCCGTTAGGTAGAGCTAACCAACCTAAGGGGTGCCTTTCGGTTTGTAATGGTCAAGTCAGGAAGAAAGCCCGGGGACTCATATCTTCCTAAACAAAGAACCACTGGGGTGATCGGTCGCTTGCACAACAAATCAGACTCGACCTAGGGCTGCCCATCAGTTTGCAATGATCGTGCTGGAAATAATGCGTAATAGACTTATATCTTTCGAAGCAAAGATGACCGCCGGGGTAACTCGGTACGAAAAGTTGAACGACCTGGTGACTACCGAGTGAACGCCATGGGGTCTTACCTCAACTCAAGTAGTCGATGATTAATTTGATTTAATTTGATTTAATTTAATTTTGTGTTATATTGTGGCCTGTTGGATGGACCACACTAAGAAGGAGCCACGGGGGCCTTGGCCTGCCTTAGATTTATAGGTCCAAAGGGGTAGTCTACCAGCAACAAGGTAGGACTATCCGACCTAAGGGTTGCCTTTCAATGTGCAACAACTCTACTAGGAAGAAAGCGTAGCAGACTTACATCTTCCAGAGTAGGGATCAACCGTTGAGTGATCTGATGTCACAATCAATCGACCTAGGGGACTATTTGAATGCCACGTGGACATATCGACTCAAGAATAGTAAAATTACTTTAATTTTAGATGGACCATCGGTGGCGATGGATCTACTAAGAAGGAGCCCTAGACCTATCTTAGGTTTACAAATCCAAAGGGATAGTCCACCGACCATTTGGTAGACTAACCAACCTAAGGGGTGCCTTGGTTGCAATGATCGAAGAAAGAGGGGATTCACATCTTCTAAATAAGGAACCAGGGTGATCTCACAACAGCAACTAATCGACCCCACGCTTGTGGTTTAAAGATCGTGGAAAGAATACGTAATAGATTTATATCTTTCAAAGCAAAGATGACCTCCAGGGTAACTCGTTGGTGGCACAATAAGTTGAATCTTACCTAAGGGTGACTACTGAGTAAGCGCCGACCCGGGGACTTATCTCAACTCAAAGTAATCAGGCAATTTCTATAGGGAGTTTTGCTAACATTGCCCTAAAGATAGGATGCCTGCTTGGAAAAGGGGACACTAGGGGCTTGAAGTCTTAATCCATAAGTGAATTAATTTTTTTTATTTTTTTAGTTCATTTTAACGTGGACCTTGTTGGATTGCAAGGGATCAAATTGAGAAGGAACTTATATCACTAGACTATCTCGATGAGAACCAAGGAGAATCGCATCCACAACAAATTCTCCAACCATAGGGGTGGCTACTAGGAAAGGGGGACTGTCCAATCCAAAAGTAACCTAGGTAATGTTTAAATGGGGTTGCAAAGGACGTGATCCAAATAGAATGCCCATAGGGGATGGGGCCGCTAAAGGCTTAATCCAACACCCTGGAAAAAATGACATGGCTAGTCATATATCAAATAGGTATTCGATGGCCAACTCAAGGAGAAAGCGCGGTGACTTACATCTATCAAGAGTGGTACCGGTGAGTCACATAGTATAGCGAACATCAACCAACTGTCATCGTTTGAATCGCCTAGGAAGAAGGCGTGTAGGCTTACATCTCTAAAGTGGATCTAGTGATAGTTTTCTTCTAGTCTTATTCGATCTAGTCAACTAGTGAATGCTACTGGGGACTTATATCAACTCAAACATCAAGAAGAAAGGAGCCTCACTTACCACTAAACCTCAAATATATTTGATTTGATCATGATGATTAGTTCAAGAAGAAAGAAAGGACTCATCTTCTTAAACAGGATCAACCATGAGGTAGCTTACTAGAAGACTATGAAAATAACAAGGCGCTCATCGATTTGTAATGTTCAAATTAAGAAGAAAGCACGAGGACTCACATCCTCCAACAAATAACCACTGGGGTGATCAGTTGCTTTAGGCAATAAATCAAACTCGACTTAGAGCAACTAATGAGTGAGTGTCATAGGGGGCTTGCTCTCACATCAAAATAGCCTAAAAGAAAGATATGTGTGTTTGTGCTTGATATGAAGGAATAGGATGCCAGGGACTTACACCTAAACCTCGGGAAACTCGACCTATTAGTAGGCTAGTTCAAGAAGAAAGCGTGGGACTCACATCTTCTTAAACAAAGCCAACACAACGTAGTTCACTAGGCGGCGAAGACTACCAAATTGACAAGGTGCTCATAGGGTGTGCAATGGTCAAGTGGGAAGAAAGCACGGGGACTCACATCCTCAAAAGAACCAGGGTAACATACTAGTGTGGTAGCATGTAAACCTAACCTAGAGAAGCTAATGAGTACAGGGCTTGCTCTCACATCAAAATAGCCTGAGACAAAAGATATATGTTTATTTGTGTTGCGAAAGAGGGAATAGGATGACGCTTGAGTTCTCTTATACCTACCCTAAATATGTTGTCGTGGATTCACAGACAAAAGATATTTCTAACACAAAAGAAATGAAAGTTCAGATGAAAAGAAATTTTAATGATAATTATTTTCAAATAAGATTTATGGATAATATTTCTTTAGGTAGAGCTCATTGATTGGAAGCATCGGGCACTCTCCTTTACAATTTATGAGTTGATAAGACCCTCCATGGTAGGCCTTCTCTATGGCATAAGGGCCTTCCCAAGTGGGTTCAAACTTGCCTCCTATCTTTCAACGCAACGACATTGGCGAACTAAAACAAGCTCTCTACTTGAAAAGCTCTAGACGGACCAACTTGTTATGAGCTTGAATCATCTTGACTTTGTATAACTCAGGTTCGCATGCTCGGCGTCTCCTCCAAACCTTGAGCTCTTCCAACCGCAACTTGGCATTCTTCCATTGTGATTTTGCTACCACTATCCTTAGTGATGGGAGTTGGACTCTAATGGTAGACGGCTTTGGACTCATACACTAAGGAAAAGGGATAAATTGAGTTGAGTTTTGTATGTGGGCAGGCACAAGGCTTCAACTAACTGCTCATGCCATCATCGCTTTGTTGTCATCTATCTTCTGTTTGAATGAGGGTTTTGTTGAAGGCTTCTACTAACCCATTTGCCCTTGGGTAGTAGATGGTAGAATATCTCTAATCTATGTTATGTCTCTAAGCAAAGCTATTGATTTTAGTGCTCTTGAATGCAATACCATTATCACATATAATTCATCAAAGCACCCCAAACTTATATATGATATAGTTTCTGGAAAATTGAAGCACACATTGAGTTGTGACCTCTCTAAGTAGGATTGCCTCTGCCCACTTGGAAAAGTAGTAGCAGAATGAATCGATGACCTTTGGAAAAGGCGATCGATCGAACTCACAATGTCGCATTCAAACACTCAAATGGCCATGAGGCCAATGTAGGATGTAGAATGTTGGGGTTGATGTAGGACCATACCGTGTACCTGACATTGGTGGAATCTCCTAGCTATGTCCATGCATTCTGTGATCATTAAAGGCCAGTAGTATCCAAGTCTCTTGATCTTGGATTTCATCTTTGGACTGGATTGATGTGCTCCACATAACCCTGATTTACCTCGATCATGATCCTACAGGCTTCGTGTTTGTCCAGATAACATAATCACATATGATCAAGGAGGCTACAAGCGTACAAGAGTATAGAAAGCTCGCTTCACTGTGCTGATTTCTCTTGAGGTAGTTTGTCTATATTTAAATAATCTATGAATGGTTACCTCCAATCTACCTCATCCTTTTGTCAATGAAAACCTCCCCTTCAAGAGAGAATCTCTCTATGAGTTCAAATCAATAAGGGATAAGACTTGTCTATTTTGGACCCTTATTGGAATTTATCGACATGCCAAATCTTGGCTAATGCATCTCTGCTATTGCATTCTCTCTCGAGAAATCTTGTAGATGGTAACTTGGTTTTGGGCCAATAATTCCATAGTATACTTTTGGTAATGATGGAGCTTAGGCTTTAGAACCTTGTAAGACCCAGCGATTTGGTTGATGACTAACTGAGAATCTCCAAAGATGTTGATACTATGTATGCATAATGTAATGACTAACTCTAGATCGGCAATCAGAGCCTCATATTCAGCTTCGTTGTTGGTGCATGGATGGGACAGATGATATGAGAATCTCATCACATCGCGGTCTGGAGTTAGGAGAACTATTCTACCCCGCCTTCTCTAGGATCATAAATTATGATTCTTCCTCTTTGAGAGGAAGTTGCACCATCAAAGTACATCTCTGAGTGGCGAGCACTAGTACCCCATAAGTTCATGATTTGTTCATTGGGGAGATCATCATTAAATGGAGAATCGAGGAGTGGATGTCGCTAAGAAATCGCAAGTGCTTGTCATTTTACATGGAGGTACAATGTTATGTCAAATTGAGACAAAATTATAGACCAACACACCAATCGTCCAGATAAGGTTGGCCGTGTTATGAGATATTGCAGTGGATTGACTCTGGAGATCAAGTTCACCTTATGAGAAAGCATGTAGTGTTATAGCTTTTGGGATGTAAAGATTAAAGCTAGGCATTATTTTTCAATAGGTGGATAGTTTGCCTCAGCAGGGATTAGACAACGACTGAGATAATAGAGAGCATTCTCTTTCCCTTCATCATTGGTTTGAGCCAAAAAAGTGCCAAGGGAGTCATCTAATGCAATAGTATATAATATGAGCGGTTGGCCTGGGATAGGGGCAGCTAGGACTAGCGGTGTCATCAGATATTGCTTGATGTCTTTGAAAGCATGCTGAAACTTGTCATCCCATTTGAACTTGGAATCTTTTTGACAAGTGTGGCATCTTCGATAAGTTGGAAATGAAGAGATATGCCAACCGCCCTTGGAATGACTGAGTTAGGCTTTTAGGGGGTGGCATTTCTAATATCACTTTGATCTTTTCTGGATCGATTTCAATGCCCCGATATCGGACAACAAACCCAAGAAATTTTTCTGAAGCTACTCCGAATGCACACTTCAAGGGGTTCATTTTGAGGTTGTATTGTCTTAACTGTTCGAAAACTACTCTAAGTCAAAGAGATGGTCTTCCTTTTCTTTGCTTTTGATAACAAGATCATCGACGTAGCATTCAACTTGATCATGAATGAGTTCATCAAAGATTTGAGTCATGGCCCGCTGGTATGTGGCACCGACATTTTGGCGAGCATGACCTTATAATAATATATTCGACGGGTTGAAAGTGTTTCTTTCATCTTGGGGCCATATCTTAATTTGGTTGTAGCCAGATGACCCATCCATAAAGGAGAATAGTGCATGAGATGAGGCAATGTCCACCATTAATTCTAGTATAGGAAGTGGGAATTCATCCTTAGGACATGCCTTAATTAGATCCCTAAAATCAACATATATGCGAATTTGGCTATTCCTTTTCTTAACTGGGATGACACTGGCCAACCAAGTAGGATATTTTTCTTCCTTAATAAAGATAGCATCGATTAGTTTCTTGATTTGGACCTCAAATGTTTAATCGCATGCGCCTAGGAGCTTTGATAGGTTAGATAGTTCTATTGCTAGTTATATGCCTATGTCAAGATATGGGAATCTCTTCATAACTCTAAGCAAAACAATCCTTAAACTCAATCAATAGCTTCACTAAATCATTGGTTTCTTTTTCGTTCAATAGAGAACCATATATAGCGTAGATCTTCTTCACTTCCTAGGTTGATTTCTTTGAGCTCATCAATAGTTGATCAAATCTCCTCTTGAACTCGGCGTGCATCCTTGACTTCAAAGTCATTTGGATCATCAAGTTTCTAAGCACACCTCCTCATATGAGTTAGCATGATTTGAAAAGAACCTATCGATTCCAAATGATTGATGACTAAGCAAGAATCGTCATCAACCGGACTCACTGCAATCTAGTTCCAATCTTGATTGAAAATGTTTGCATTTGTTGTCCCATAACCTTTCAAAGTAATCCAACTGTTTAGAGCAAGGTGGAATTATTCCTTTCTTTGCTAAATTAAGAACAGTAATACCAATCAAAAGTAATTCTAAATTTTTTATATGAATCATCCTCAAGTTCTACATCGCCTTCCTTGAGGATGATGCTCCAAAAAGAACTGCACCTTTACATTTGTGGAAGACTTAGGGGCTTCCTTAACTAAAACCCTCAACTTTTTGTGAAGAAAGTAGGGTTAGAGCTAAAGTTCCTAACTAATGCTTCACTATTTCACATATAGACTCGGATACACTTATGCTTTGCTTAGGAGCTCGATCTTCATCACTGCCTAGCTCAACTATCACTTGTATGAGGATCACCATCCGAAGTGCTATCATTAATGATATATGACTCATCCTCCAACTAGATTCTAAGTCATATAGATAGTGTAGTCCTAGTAAGGACATAACTCTTATTGGATGGCCAATAAGGAGGTCTTCCATGTCTCAGATGTCCGCCTCTTCCTAGTGGAGGTCGATCCTACCCAAATGTTCAAATGGAGTAACAAAAGGGTGGAATCTAATGTTAGGCTCTACTTTCTCCTCCAAGTCTATTTCGCTCCTTTTTACTTTCTCCCCTTTGATTCTTTCATACACTATTGCATTTTATTTAATTTTCTTTCAATTTTGTTTCATATAATTTATTTAAGTTTTGGTGATTTTGAGCTTAAGTAGAATAATTGGATAACCACTCCGATCATCTTTCTTTAAACCCAATTTATTTAGATTCCAGATGGAATGTGCCAAATGGGATGTGTTTAATTTAATTCTTTATTTATGTTTGAGCTTTGGATCATTTGAGTTTTGTCAATACCACTTTTAGTCAAACTCTTACTTGATTGAGTCATGTCAACTTAATGAAGACATTCCTAGTAATATTATGATTAAACATCTTTGACCCAAGTATAAACTTACTTAGTTCCATTGTATCTTTTCTCAATATATAATTTCTATTCACCCAACACTATAGATACTTGGAATACTTAAGGCAAAAGATGTTTATACTTCAGGTGTTTAATCATAAGGCATCCTCTTTTTTTTCTTTTTTCTTTTTTTCTTTTTCCTTTTATTTTTCTTTTATTTTTTGAACTTTGCCAAGTTCACGAGAATAGACTTGTTGATTTTGAGGGAGATAGTAGGTCGCATCATATATTCTCGACCTCATGAGTGAATGGCTTAAGATCTCCTTTGACGCAGTATTCAATCCCACCCCTCATGAACTTCATGCACTGGTGTAGAGAGGATGAAACCACATTGTTCTCATATATCCGTGGTCTCCCAAGCAAAGCATTGAAAGATGTATCTAAGTCTATAATATGAAACTTGGCTTCCGCCATCTACTTCTAATGGCAATACTATAGAGCCTAAAGCCCTCTCCCTTGTTCATTGAATCGTCTCAACATCATCCTCTCTTTAAAAGTTTGGAGATGTCAATCCTTAAAGTTTTAGACTCATAATATATCCTGCCGATAAGAACTGGATATCCTATATCTTCCAATATCCAATGTAAAGGGGTGGTTGTGCTTGGTCATCCAGAAGCAAGTCTTCATTACAATGTAACTCTAGAGTATCCTAATAGCCTCCTTCAATAGCGGTCAGCTGGGCTAAGCATATCTCCGGATCAAGAAGAGCTTTGATTAGGGATTCCCTCATCTCTTTAGATAAGATAATGGCATCATATATGCTTAACTTATCGGGTAGCTTTCTAAGATGTGCTAGGACATTATAGTCAACCTTGGCTTGATCCTCCACAAGCATATCCATGGGTGGAGCATCTTGTGGAGGGGCTATCTACTCTTTAGAACTAATAATTTGCTTACCCTTATCTTGAGGTGCCACCCTATGAGGTAGAACTTTGCCACTATGAAGGTTAACTTCAGTGACCTCTTAGAATGATGAATTTGTAGGACATTCTACCTTCTCATCAGGTGTACCTACCACTTCTCCTATAAGATTATCGGAGTCGGATGACTCCAAATCAATCTCAAGAGGTGAACCTGTATGATTTAGAAATGGGAAATCCATTTCTAAATCAGAAGAAGAATGATCAGAACTACATTTATCATTATTATTTTGTAAACTTGGAGAGTTTTGATAGGAATAAAATCTAGAGTATCAGAAGTGGACAAGATGTAAGTGAAAGCTTTCTTCATTGATTTCTTCTTAGATGGAGGTATATGATAGAAATCTAATAAAGTAAGCGGGAGAAGGGGTATAGTGTCCTTGTCCACTGATACAATACTCCTATTGGCAGAAGAGGAGCTAGTGGAGGAAGAAGTAATGTGGTGGATGGAGTGTCGGATGGTGGTTGTGCTATGCTATCCCTGCAAGTAAGGTAGTCTGCAGGATGACACCTTCTTCAAGTTGTCTTTGACAACTTGCAAACCTTCCTTGGTGTTGGAGGTTTGAGTTACTTCAAGCACAAAGAAAGCTTCTTGATCTTAGAGATCACTTTTTAGAGGTTGGATAAGACAATATCCCAACCTTCTTTTATCTTAAGAGGATCAGTATCCCCAAGAATTACTCGATAGAACGGAGGGTTATTCTAACAAGTATTCAGGGATAACAATAGCTCATGACTTGTAGCGCCAAGCCGCCCCTTAAAGGTGACAATCCTCCAAGATATGACTAACCATGTAGTGGGGATCATTACTCTTGCCCACATCTTCGGCCTCTTGTAGGTAATTGCAAGTCGTTTCTTTAAGAGATTCTTAAAGATCTTCCTAACTACCTCCCTTGAATGAATATTCAATCTATTAGCAAGAGTAGGGTAATAATGTGGGATATGAGTATGCTTGAGTATATTGTGGAGAGGTGGTGGACCACTATGGTACTGTGGTGGTATGATGGCCGAGGTGGTGGTAGAAGAGGTTATGTCAGCAGGGTCTCTCATGAGCTCGGCTAGTTGCTTCCCTTTGTCCACACTACCCCCGGCTTCTTTTGAATGCTTTAGCTTGGCTTGAACGATTGATCTTGAAAAGGTGTCTGCTTGGCTTATTAGCCTCCTTGTTGATAAACTTCTCAAAGGTTTTGATTGTAAATCGCTTGAGCATGAAAGCAACCGGGCCATGAATATTCTTGAGAATAATTTCTATAGTATGTTATTCAGATAGCTGTGGTTCACATTTCATACTTAAGCTTTGCCACCTAAAAATATAATCAACAAAAGACTCATTGTGATTTTGTTGCGCCACAATGAGGTCACCCATAGTTACCCTTTGCTGGGCTCCAGCAAACCTCTTGATGAAGAGGTGTTCCAACTCAACAAAAGTCTTCACTAAACCATTGAGTAGTTCAAATCAACACGATGATGCTCTCAAACTCAAAAAAAAGTGATCACTTCCACCAAAGATGGCAGATCCATAAATGTGCTATGTTCTTTTCATCAAAATTTTGAAGGAAGGAGTCACAAACCCTTAGGATATTGGACACCATCAAATTCCTCTAGATAGGGTCTACCCTTTGGAATAGATGATCCACCTGACCAGGCCAACGATCCTTCACTGCCGCTCCACGCCTAATATCTTTTTCTTGGATGTCCACCACCTTCCTATGCATGTCGCCACTATCTGAGGAGAGATGTACTCTTATGATCCGAACATGCAACAACCCGGGTGAATTCTAAGGGAGTAGGCGATGGATGGAGCTTGACCTTGAAGTGCGGGACTCGCTAACAAGTCTTCAACTCTTTCTCCATCTTCCCGATCATCTCTCTCTCCGCATTGATGAAGGTGTTAGGTTGAATGAGCTATGTCTTCTTCCTCAACAACAACACCCTCCTGGCTATGCTGATCCCTAAGGAGGGAACCCATAATTTCAACCATATGGACTTCCACTAAGTCCTTCAAGAGATCATCCTCATCTAGATCAAAATTGATAGCATCTTCATCGAGCATCCAAGAGCCCCTCTTCTCAATAAAGTATTGAGCGATGATCTCATCTGAGGAGTAGTCTAATCATGTAGGGACAAACACTCATCGCGGAGGGCTATACTCACGTAAATACATCGGCATTACTACCACTATACTTCTCTAAGAGGATTGTGCTCACGATATATCATCACCGCCTGGATGAACACTGACTGTGGAAGGATCTACTGCCATGGACACTACATCTACCCCTTCTACCACTGATATTGCCGCAGTGGAGAAGCAAGATGTGGATCTTATGATTGCGGTGACTCAACCACTGCCTTGGGTCTCCATTCCTTCTTCTTAGAAAGCGGAGGTCGAATAGGAGAGCTCACCCCTCAATGGGTGGAGTAGATGGAGTGGGATCCTGGGCCGTAGCGGATTACCAAAGTGGTCTTTCCTGGGGATCTTGGAATGGGGATACCGTAGTGGATAGCGATGGTGGGTGATGAGTGGCGTGAGGTAGCACCAACTATCACTGACTATGGCCTACTCCTCATGAGTAAATAGCAAGTGATGTTGTTCAATGATCGATGAGGAAGGTCTATTAAAGTGCAGGTCACCAGCCTCGACAAACCTCTCCACTCCCTCCTTACTCGAGATGCGAGCCTCCAAGACTCTATCCCTCTGACCGACTTGACACTAAGGATAACTATCTCGATCAAAAGAGACTTTGAGCATAGGCTCGCAACCCCGTAAGACTATCCACATGGTAGGCTTCCATGCTCCCAGCTGTAAAATATGCTAGTGGTGGAGGTGCGCAATCCTCTCCTCCATCTGAGGTTGAGAGGGGTGGAACCTACTACCACTCATGTGGAGAGGTCTCACAGGGAGATCCCTCACCATGATCCATCTCTCTCTCCACCCTCTCTGCCGATTCTTGTTGTGGCATGTACATGCATGAGAGAGAGCTAGCACCCACCTCAACGTGGAGAGACTATCTCAAAACCAAGATAGTCTTCCCTTTGGGGTGTCCAAGGAGGGGTAGTAGGCCTTGCTAAAGTAGTAGGAGTAATTGACCACGGTGGGAACAAGCAAAATATTGGTAAGCAGAACAGTGGCCTTCCTCTTTAGTGGAGGAAACTGAATCGATGACATATCAAATGGATAAGTGGCATCTACCCCACCACCTCCCTTGCTAACTGGTGAGGGTTGTCCCTCATAAGAAATCCACCCCCTCAAAACCATGGCCAAAGTAGGTGACCTCGGAAGCCGAGAGAGACTACGATCCGTGGCTGGCTAGTGGGAAAGGAAAACACAAACTTGTTGGGAGCCATAGATGCTGACTGAGGATTGGAAGAATTGATTACAGAATTATTGTTGAAATATAATGAGTCGACACTTGCCTTGATATTCACCTTCAATCATTGATTTCAAGATTTGATTTTGAATTTGAACCCACATCAACAATCTTAAGGATGTTAAGTGGGTTCATCAAAATTTTAGAAATATTTTGATATTGAGGAGAGTCTTTGCTATTTGATTTAGAACCCATACTTAACCGATTTGGGTTTTAAAATTTGAGGAGAGATTTTCTTGGAGATATTTATGTTTTGTGCATCTTGTTTGAAAATATTGATAGTTTGAAAGACCTCTACTTAGCAAATTTGGGTATGCTAAGAAGTGGTTGTGATTATGTGTTTGAAATATTTTTGCTTGTGAAAATTTAATTGTGTGATTTAAAAATTGGGCTTCTTACTTAACAAATTTGATATGTTAAGTAGATGCTACATGTGTTTGATTTGTGTTTGATGATGAGATTTTCACTTAACAAATTTGGTATAAGTGAAAGTCAAATGTGAATGAGATAAATTTGCTTTTCTTTGAAGATGGGAGTCCAGATTTGGTATGTTAAGTGAAAGTCCCAAATGTGTTTGAGATGTGTTTGTTTTTTTTTTTTTTTGAGAATGAGACTCACTTAACAAATTTGGTATGTTAAGTAGAAGCTCAAGTGTTGTTTGACATGAAAGATTGGATCCTTATTTAACAAATTTGGTATGTTAAAATATGGATCAAATGTGTGTTGAAAAGAGACCCTCACTTAACAAATTTGGTATGTAAGTGAAAGTCAAATGTGTTTATGATTTTGAAAATAAAACTTTCACTTAAAAATTTATGGTGTCAAGTGTGCTTATGATTTTTTTTTTGAAAAAGAAACTCTCACTTAACAAAGTTGGTATGTTAAGTGAAAATTAAATGTGTTTTATGATTTTTAAAATGAAACCTCACTTAACAAATTTGGTATGTTAAGTGAAAGTTAAATGTGTTTAATTTTTTTGAAAATGAAACTCTCTCTTAACAAATTTGTTATGTTTGAAAGTCAAATGTGTTTTGAAAATGAAACCTCACTTAACAAATTTGGTATGTTAAGTGAAAGTTAAATGTGTTTATGATTTTTTTGAAACTTCTCACTTAACAAATTTGGTATGCTATGAAAGTTAAATGTGTTTATGATTTTTTTGAAATTTCTCACTTAACAAATTTGGTATGTTAAGTAAATGTTAAATGTGTGATTTTGAAAATGAAACTCTCACTTAAAAAATTTGGTATGTTAAGCGAAAGTCAAATGTGATTTTGAAAATGAAACTCTCACTTAACAAATTTGGTATGTTAAGTGAAAGTTAAATGTATTTATGATTTTTTTGAAACTTCTCACTTAACAAATTTGGTATGTTAAGTGAAAGTTAAATGTGTTTGTGATTTTTGAAAATGAAACTCTCACTTAACAAATTTGGCATATTAAGTGAAAATCAAATATGTTTATTATTCTTGAAAGAAAAGGAACTCATTTAACAAACTTAAGTAAATGGAGTTCCATTTGTTCTTATGATTTTCAAAAAGGGTTCTCATTTGACATACTTGGACATGTCAAATGAGCTCCCAATGTGTTTTGAAGTCCAAGACTTTAGTAAGAAGGAGTTTTATCAGACAAATGTAAATAGAATTCAATTTTCTCTACCTTCTCCAAGGGAAGGGCACTCCATTTGACAAATTTGGGTATGTCCATGGGGGGTTCAAATATGTCTTGACTTCTCTTATGTGTGTATGGTTTATTGCTTTTGAAAAGAGGAAACTTCAACTCTAGCACATGTGAAGTATGCTAAGTGGAGCTTCAATTTTATATTATAATTTAATTTGAAAATCTTCATCCAACAACAAATTTGAGTGTGTGGGATGGGGATAGCCATTTCCAAAGAAAATGTGATTTTATTTTTAAAAAAAAATTGCTGATTTTGATTTTTGAAAAGGAACCTCCTTGTAATAATCATAGGATTTGTTAAATGAGGTTTGGTTATATGTGTTTTGTGCCTTCTTGAAAATTTCTTACAAATTTTTGTGTAAAGATCTCTTATTATGTAGAATTTGAAAAAGTGCTTTTGGAAAGATATGTTATTTTGCAAAAGGATTTATTTTCTTATTGTTCATGGGATGAACCTTGCCTCACCATTAGAATGGTGAAGAGGTTCTTAATTTTGGTTATCTCCTTTGTTTGATTAATTTTAATTTTCACCTTGGGGAACTAATAGGGATTTTAAGACCTACACGGAGTGAGGTCCTAAAACCTAAAGGATGTTGGCGAGCTTTGCTTAAGGATGAAATAAGCTAACTGCCAATGGAAAGAATGATAGTCTCAGACCTATACAAAATATAAGTCCACTATCGATACTTGGAGACAATAATTATCTACTAAAGATGGAGAGAGGAACCTTCCCTAGCGGAGTCGCCAGAAAAATCTGTGGTGTTTATTTTTGAGATGTGGGACACCACGCAGATCTTAGGGTACTTATTGAAGTGATGGTATGACATTAAGGAATGATGTACTATCTAAAAGATAGAAATCACCACCTATAATAGACTTAATCAACTAATAAGGACTCCTAAGGCATGATACATGGAAGAGTAAAGTAGGGTTTATTTTAAGTTGGGTTCATTAAGTTCTATGGAGGCAAGCCCCCATATCAATTACATCCTAAAGAATGGGAATTTCTTAAGAATACTCTTTAAAGTAGACAATTAAGGTCTCCAAAGATTTCAAGGTTAAGACTATCAAAGGATTAGCTATTTTAGAAAATCAAATGGGATAGATCAAGGAGAAGACTCATTTTGGAATCCAAAGAGAAAGTAGGAAATGCTCATGATACTAGGAAGCCTAGTGAGCATTCCAATCTATCCTATAGTTGGGCTTTATATTTTTAAAATTGAAGAGAGTTAATTATTTGAGTTGACATTTTATTAGATTGCTATGGCATATAATTTCATAATATAAGATTATGAAAATGACTAAGAGGTGAGGATTTACACTTGTAGCCCAAAGGAAACAGCTACCTCAAATTCTTAAACTAGGGAGCCTTGGTACAAAATAAAGTCACGATCTAAATCTAATACGAAAATGAGTATATGGTTTACCTCCATAAGAGAGAATGAACCACCCATTTTATTATTAGTGAAGGCAACCACTAACTCCTATGCTTTAAATCCTAGGCAAGTCATATACTTTGCAAGATGGCTAAGTTATTCATTTAGAAAGGAGATTAAGTCCTTAAACTTACTCCTAAGAGACTAGAGCATGAGTGGTATGAATCCATGACTTAATCTAATGCAAAATTTATCAAATTTATTTAATTCTTTTGGACTTTTTGCTTTGACATAGGCTATGGGATTTTGTATGCCTAAATGCATGAGAATTTGATTATGGTCTAAATCAAAAGAGAAAGGGGTGTTCTTCCACCAAAGGCTCTCACAGGTTAAGCCTTGATTCCCTGGCAAAGATGGAAGTCCCCTCTTAACAAGAGTGAAATAATATGATATGAATGATATTGTACATTCAACCATCCAAATTACTAAAAATTTTATTATCTTGATTTAATTCTAGGCTTTTATGTGAGGTTATGAGTTCTTTTAAAATTTTAGTTATGAGTTGCTAATTAGATAAAAAAATTTAATTTTATCCTAAGAGCCTACGATCCACACATTCAAGCATCAATCATAAAGAAACTATGAAAAGCATGTGTCTAATGCAATCTAAACACAACATCAAATAATTTTATAGACTACCATAAAAAGAATAAAGGCCATCTTGGCCCAGACACAAAAAGAGAAAAAAAGAAAGCGAAGCTCTACCATTATACTAACCAAATTATAAAAATAATAATACATGTTATGGGGGTCTTCTTTTCTTCAATTCTTCATTCTCTTTCTTTTGATTTGATTTGCTCCAAAGGCATCACAGGGCACCCCAGGGACTAAGCCTTGTGGCCACTGATCATCCTAATTCCTACTGCAAAATTATATCAAAAATAGGAAAAATAAATCTAGCTACACCTGGAAAATAAATGTTAGCTAAACACGCCATACTACCCAAGCAATTATATGAATAATTTGGATTTAGCACCTGACACATGGGTAACCAAGCACTTGTTCTAACATGGGTTACGCAGGCTAAGTAACCGCACAACAAAAAAGCATTTATATTTTTATTATAGAGGGCCCTTAAGCACAACCTCTGATTAGAATAATGGCCTAACATCCGCCTCTAAAACATACACTAACATCTAGTCTAAATATTACATCAAAACAAAACACAACATTATATATACAACTTAACTTAGCATTAGAAGTGGTGACTTAGTATTCTAATATGTGTGCTTAAGGGTGTAAAAGGCTTTACTAGTCTTCTTTAGTTTAAGTTTCAATTTGGAGTTTGAATTTAAATTTTACCATTGGGTAATTTCAATTTAAATGATTTAATGATTTACTTTTTTTTTATTTATTGCACTTTATTTGGTTAAAGTGATGTTTAAGTTTTCAAGAATGGAGTAGAATGAAGTCATTTTGTAGACATAACTCACCTTATTCAACATCTTAACTCTAAAGAGTATAACTAAGATCCTTAAATATCTTAATTAGCCCATTTGAATTTATGTAATTGATTTAATTTGATTCATTTGACTTGATTTAGAGTTTAGAATTTGAATTTGTATAAGTATTTGATTGATTGATTTTGGATTAGATGTTTTAGTTTAATTACATCTTGATAATTCAATATCCTTAATATCTAATGAAGTTTAAGTTTGTTTAAGTTCATGTATTTTTGGTTGATTAATTTTAGATTAGATGTTTTGATTTAATCAAATCTTGGTAATTCAATATCTTAGTATTTTTGAAATTCAAGTTTGTTTAAGTTCATGTGTTTTTTTTGGTTGATTAATTTTAGATTAGATGTTTTGATTTAATTAAATCTTGATAATTCAATATCCTTAGTATTTAATGAAATTTATGTTTGTTTAAGTTCATGTGTTTTTGGTTGATTAATTTTAGATTAGATGTTTTGATTTAATCAAATCTTGATAATTCAATATCCTTAGTATTTAATGAAATTTAAGTTTGTTTAAGTTTATGTGTTTTTTTGGTTGATTTTTTTGATTAGATGTTTTATTTAATTAAATCTTGATAATTCAACATCTTAGTATTTAATGAAATTTAAGTTTGTTTAAGTTCATGTGTTTTTTTTCTAGTAGATTAATTTTAGATTAGATGTTTTGATTTAATTAAATTTTGATAATTCAATATCCTTTAAATTAATATTTAACTCTTTTCTTTGATTATGGTTATGTGATTTAACTTTATATTTATTTAATTGATTGTGATTCATTTATTTGTAGTTTGATTGATTAGATTAATTGAGATTTTATTTTGATTTTAATTGGGTTTGATTCTTTGTAATTAGGATTTTATTTTGATCACATCCATTTATCATTTTCATCAAAGTTTGGTTTGTATTTTGATTTTTTACATTGGATAGTTAATTAGTTTATCTTATTTAAGTAGGTTGAATGAGATTTGATTTGATTACATATTAAATTGATGAGAGTCTTTCTTAATTTAATTTGATTTGATTTGCTTTATTAGTATGGGTTTTCAGTTCAATGTGATTATGTGATTAGTTCAAAGAAGTGTATTTATGTTCATTATAAAGGTTTATTTAAATTTCAATTTGACTTCATTTTTTGTTTAGACTAATGATGTAATTAATGACCAAAATAATTTAGGTTTAATTTAGGTTTTGATTAGTATTTAATTGCATTTATATTTGATTAAGCTTAGGTTTAATATAATTAATTTGATTAACTTAATTAGTTTATTTAAGAGGTATGATTAATTATTAAGTTAAATAAAAATTTGTTTAACTTTTAATTTGATTTCATATTTTATTTAGGTTAATGACGTAATTAATGAGTTATTGATTTAAGTTTAAATTATGGTTTGATTAGCATTTTATTGCATTTTATGTTTGATTAAGCTTAAGTTTAATTTGAGTAATTTAATTGACTTAATTAGTTTATTTTATAGGTGTGATTAAATTAATTAGTAGATTAATTAAGTGTTTGATTTGGATTAATTTTAATGTGGTTTATAAAATTAGTTTAATTTATTAAGTTTTCATTAATTATATGTTTTATTAATTAAGTTTGATTATTCATGATTAGGGTTTTACTTGATTTGATTCATTTATTATGTTGGGTTGATTTCATTATCATGTTTGATTTATAAGGTTGAAAATTTAATGGTTAATTAATTATCTTATTTTAAAATGGATATGATTTAATCATATGTTAATTAAGTTTACTTTTATTTTATTTGATTTAATTCGATTAGTATCAAATGATTAAAGTTTCCTAAATTTATTGGGTTTTGAGTTTGATTTAAGATTTAATCATTTAATTGAGTTTTATTAACTTAAATAGGTTTAATCATATTTAATTTAGTTTTCTAAGGTGATATTTTTCTAATTTGAGGTTTGATTAATGATTGAAAGTGTTATTTCATTTTTTTGATTTAATATTTAAATTATTTTAGGTTATATTTTAATTAACTCCTTAATTGATTAAATTCTAATCTTAAGTGTTTATTTGGGGTTTATTTTCTTAAGAGTCCTAGATGTCAATTGAAGTGATTTAAGCCATTTTGAAGATTTTTGTAAATTTCTGAATTTTTATTTGATTTATTTTATTAAAATGGACAATTGGAATTTCAAATTTTAATTTCTCCCAATCTATAAGTCTTTTTCACTTGAAAGTTTTATAGTAAGTGTGTCTTAACCTTAATTTTAATTTCTGAAAATTTCTACTTAATCTAACTTATATTTTGGATTTAATTAATGAAATATGATTTTCATTAAAACACAATTTAAGCTCACAATAATTAGTAAAATTTGAGGATTTTGGATTTGTTGGATTCAAAAGACAAATCCAACAGCTTATTTATAATTTTGTTAAGTATTTTGTTTTGTATGAATTTTTAAATTTTCAGGTGATTTAAATTATTATTTTTTTAAAAGGAAATAAGCGGCGCGATGGCCGCCTTTGGCGGAAGAGAAATGATCCACCGCTCTTGACCATCCGATCACAAATCGGATGGTCCATCAATCACGCAATCAGGCCGTGATCGCATGATCGAGCGATCGAGTCGATCGCTAATCCAGATGGTCCGATCACATCGCGATAAGGATCATGCGATCCATGTGCGATCCAAGTTGTCGACGATAAAACCGCGTGATCATGACCGATCGCATCAGCGATCTAAAGGTTTCGATCGCGACCGACGCGAGATTGAGCCGTCCATCCGTGAACCGGGATCTGACGGGTCGAGCTCGGATGAATAATGTTTTAGCCTTTTGGAAAAAAAATGAGGTTTCTAAGCCAAAACTTGTCCAAATGAACCCATTTTCGCCGATCATTCTATTTCTAATTTGGATGATTTAAAGTAAAAATGTGGGATTATCTAAGAAAAATTCCTAAAATTGTGAGAAAATTAATACAAAATGTGTGAAATCCTAAGGCCGGCTATGGTTTGGCAAAATTTACCTCGCCCGGGATGATTCTCTGCATGAAGATCCGAAAACTCTTGGTATGTGAGGAAGCTTTGAGTGATCTTTAGCCCTTGCCTCCTTCTAACGTCGTCTTCTCCGATGTCTACCGTCGCCTCGCCGGAAGAGCAATTACTTGTGTTTTTGAGCTCAAGAAGGCTCCAAGAAGTGGGGGATGGGTTCCTTTTTTACTTTGGGGAGCTTTTGGAGGCTGAATGGTGATGGGAGGAATAAATGTAAAGACTCATCTCCCCATCCTTTTATAATGGCCAAAAATACAATCTTTTTTTTTTTTTTTTTGGCTCCAAATTGATTGCCATCTTGTTGGGGTGATTGGAATGGATGATAGATTGATTGAGGACTTTGGATTTTTGCTCCAAAGTTTTATCTTGCTGCCATATGAGCCCTAGATTGGCCAATTGGGCTTGGTTTGACCCAATTGATTGCAATTGATCGTCCTAGGGTGATCAACAATCATGGTAGAAGATTTTGGTGAGCTTAGTTTGATCTAATTTAGGTTGGATAAAATTGGCTCAAATTGGTCCTTTAGGTCACTTTGGGTCAAGTGGACCTAAGTGGGTCAATTAGTTTGGTTTTGGTTTGATTCAAATTTAGTTGAACTTATATATGAGCACTAGATTGGAATATAAATTCAACGACATTCAATTTGGAGTCTAAGAGATTTTGGCTCATTTGAAATTTTCAAGTCAAAAGGGCTAGGTTGGGTTTGACTGGGTTGGTTTGATTTGATGATTGTAGGTTTCATTTATATTTGGGTAGATAATTGAATGATTGATTCAAGAGAAAATTCATTGGTTTTGACTGAGAATTTTAAGTCCAAAGAATTGGCTTAAAGGGTTTAGATTGAGTTTGAATTTAATTTTGATATAGTTTTGGTCATTTGAATTTGGATTTCATTTATATTTATGAATATAAATGAAGGAATTATTGATTTATAAAGAGATCAATTGAGTTTGATTTGATTTAATGGGAGTTTTGGTTATGAATGGTTCATATGGCTTAAGAAGGATTTTAGGATTTGAATTTGATTTTAGGTTTCAATCATTTGGAGTCAAATTTTGAAATTAGATTTGAAATTTGAATTTGAATTTGAGATTTGGTTTGAGAATTGAGGTTGGATTTGATTTGAGAAAGTGTATCTAGATTGTGTTGGCTATGGGATAAGTAATTTTAACAAGGCATAGCCTTTCTTATGATTAACACTTCTAAGTCTCTAGCTTAGGTTAAGTGTTCACCTAATCACTAGATGTGTCTTATGACTAAGAAAATCTTAGTGTCTACAAGATTCCTAAGTCTAAGAGGATGGAGTTGAAAAGAGGTCAACACCTTCATAGAAAACTAAAGAGCCCAGCTTAAAATATGCCTAACTTTATTTCATCCATGTAAAGTACGAAAAAGGGTTCTCGTATATGTAGATCGATATGCCTTAGGAGTCTTATTAGATTATTGAGTCCATTATATGGTGATATTTCTATCTCTTGAGATCGTATATCATTCTTTAGATGTCATTCTCGATCATTTAAATAAGTACCTCCCTAGATGATGATGTCCCTACAACACTACAAATAAAAACACCACGTTAGCTATAACATGCTCGAGCTACTATTACATTATCCATGTTTGCGCTAATTTATAGATGTGGAATACTATGTTACTTAAGGTAAAAGAGGCAATATAGAACATAGAAGCAAGTCAATTTAGAAGGACTTAAAGATTTTGATTGTTATTCAAATTATTTTGGAGTACAAGGGGGCAAAGAGAAACACACTTTACATTGCATGGCTTACTCTTTTAAATCCTAGGTAAGTTACATTTTAAATATTAAAATATTTTCTTTTCATAATATATTTATTATCTAATTTTATTTTTATTATTTTTTATAAAGAAACTCAAGCTAAGAATGAATTTTAGAGAATCCTCATTGTATTTCACCAAAAAAAGATTTAGAAATTTCAAATATGAAAAAGTCTTGGTTATTATAATTCTTCCTAAATGATTATGAAAAAAAGACTAGTAATTGTGGAGTTAGCTAAATTTTTAGTTATTTAAATGAAGTTGGAGATCAAGAATTTTTTGTGTGATAGGTGGAAGATGGAACCGTAGATATGATGGTTAATTCATGAAGCTTTAACACCACTTCTTCAAACTTTTGCTATAAAACTTTTTAATCAAGTTTCTTCTTTCACTTGTGAGAGAAATTGGAGCACTTATTCATTCATATAATCAATAAAGAGGAACAAAATAACTCCATAATGAGCTGAAGATTTGGTTTATGTTCACAATAATCTCTATCTTCTATCAAGAAAGTCTCAAATTTACATTGAAGGTGATAACAAGATGTATATGTTATAGGAGATGGATTTGAATCTATTGATGATATGAGAATTCAATAAATTACAAATCTATCTCTTGATAAGCTGAATTAGAAGTTATTTTATTCAATGATGATGATAATAGGTCAAAGACATGTGAATGAAAGAGAAAATTAAAATTTATAGTTCATTGTTGAATTGTTTTCTATTAAAATATTGATGTTTATATTTTGATATTTCGGTGAACAAATTAAAAATATTTTTTTTCTATATTATTTTGTGGTTATATAAAATTTATGAATTGTCTTATTAAACATATTATTTGCATTCAGGAGCTTTTAGCTTGTTTTATTCACTTGTTGCAAATTCTTTATTTATATTTGTTTGTTAAAATTTATTAGAATAAATACATTAATGTTTTTTTATGACATGTCAAAAGTGTGTCTTGTCCTACTTTTTTCAGTGTCAAGCATGCCTCATGTCCGTATCTTGTCATGTTTGCATCATCATGTTCATGTCATTGCATCATAAGTGTAGACCTTGTATGTATTAATTTTTTTGAGATAAATTATTGCTCTTAAAATTATAAAAAATTGACTTGATATGATTTATAATAATCATAATTAATTAATTGTGCTTCTTGGCTAAAAGATAATGCTGTCTTAAAAGTTTTAAAAAGAATAACTTTGAATAAATGTTTAGTAGTAATTATGTTAAATTTTTAGTATGTTTTATACTAATTACTTATTTAACTTCTATAAAAATATGCTATTTATAGTTAGTTTTATGTTGAAACAGAAAATTTTAAAAATTCAAAGGAAAAAGTAAAAAACTAGGCCCAACGCCTAGGTGTTGCAAAAGAAACATCGTTGCACTGTATTTGGCTTAATTTTAGATGAAAGACAAAGAATATAGCGCTTAGGCACCGAAAGGCAGTGTCGTGGTTCACAAGGATCAAGAATCAAAAGACATTAAGGATAGCTTTTAGGCGCATGAGCCACACAACATTAAGGACTTAGATAAATTTTAGCTAGAGGACACCAAGATGGATCTTACTGATTAAAGTATTGCACCTTGAGCAGAGCACTATAAAATCAATCAAGCCAAAAAATAGAGGATCCAGATTGCAAAGACTACCCATGGACGTTGTACATAGTGCATAGGCACCATACTCACAACATTAGATGCAACGAACCGACAAGTAAGTGGTTTTGACAAAAACTTTTGGGTTTTCATTCCAGTTCTAAGAGCAACCACCTAGATTATAAATAGGGATCAATTCTCTATAGAAAAATTATTTTGGCTTGTGTGATTTTAAGTGTGAGTGAGTGAGACTACTTGGAGATTGACACTGCAAGTGCCATGTTGTGTGAGTGCTATGTGAGTTTATATTATGTTTTACTCAGTGTAAAGTGTCAACTCTTGTGGAAGATAAGGTGAAGATGATCCAGGATAGAGTTTGTAACTAAAGTCATTTGTTTCTCCACCGGGAAGTAGGGAGAAGGCAATAAAGAGTAAATTTAGAAGAAATTACTCGATTATCTCTTTCCTTTCTCTCTAATTATTCTTATTTGAATAGCTAAAGTAATTGTACCTTAAATTTGTATTGCTTAAATATTGTGTTATATTAAACTATGTTTGTGGAATGATATATAAAAGGTGTTTATGTGTTCATTGCTAATTGTGTTCTATTTTTTTAGCATAATTTACTTACATTCTGACAAAATATAATGTTAAAACTAGTTGTAACTTAGGGACATTGGAAGAGTACTAGAAAAATAGTAGGGATAAACAAATAGATGTCTAAATAGGGATTTGTCAATGAAAATAAAGAAAATGTAAACTTTCAAAATTTTATCTGACTAGACAAAAAACTAGTTAAAGGGATTGGTTAGGTTATATTGATCTAGACATAGATAATATAGCATATATATTTATGCTTGATACTATAAACTGAAATGTCATTCATAAGTAGAAAATCGAGTTAACACTTGGCGTTGAACCCATAGTGCCGCGGCGTCAAGTTTGTTCAAAGATAATTTAGTCTAGATAATCACCAAAACTGCATAAATTTAGAGTACTAATTTTAATCATAAGAACATCAACTTTATTTCATGCAAAACTATAAAAAATATATTTTCTAAAAGTTAAAAAATATTTTGATTCTAAAAACTTTACTTACTTTGATAATAGTGAACTTAGTATAAATTAGTAATTAACTCACTCAATCTTTGTGAGAATGATACTCTATTAATCATAGAATTCGATCAATAAAGTTAATAAAAAAAAATATCATATTGTTCAAAAAAGAGCAAGGTCATATCAAAAATAGAAAAAATAGTAAAAAATTCATAATTAGACTAGGAGATATTTTATTCAAAAGTGTGACTAAGAATGAATTTGACTAAAAGAGCATAACCAATTTAAAGCATTACCTAGTCAAAAGAGTATGACAAAGGTGTGTTGTATAATCAAAGGGATATGATTATATTATGAGTAGTCTAGATCAAAAGAACATAAATAGTCTAAGAAATTATTTAATCAAGAAGGCATGATTAAAGAGGAATATAAGTACAATCATAAGAGCATAATTGCACTAACGATTAACTCTAGCAAAGTTATATGGCTATAATATTAAAAAAAGTCATTTTAATATGTCAAATCAAAGTGAGAGAATGCATGTTAACGATGCAAAATATAGTGGACTAGAATAGGCTTCAAAAGTGTAGACCTTATAATACATATTTATATAAATACAATTGCAACATCATGAGGTAAAGCCATAAAGGGATGCAAATCAAATTACATATATCAACATAGTTTTTCATGTTAGTCCATCACATCAGTTTACAATCTTAACATAAAAAATTATAAAACATTTAAGCATAGAACCGCCAATACAATAGTACAATCACATTATCACATATGAGCACCACAAGCTATAAAGTGCAATATTTTCCAAAATAAAGTTCAATAATATAACTATCATCCATCAAAGTTCAAATTATAATTATAGAAAAATGAGAAAAACTAATTTGCAGATCAACTAAATTATCGCCATCTTCTCTATTAATTTGAGTGATGGTACTCCTCATGATATTTTAGTAACCTTTCAAGTTCAGAGTCAAGTAAATCTACAAAAAATGGATGTTTTAACTTAGAAATGTGCAATTTATGAAACAAAAAGTGGATAATTAAAAGTATGTTTCAATCTTGGTCACCATATAACCAATCCTTTGTAGAAAGTGCCTCAATAATGACATGTTTTAGTACACTTCAATATTAATCAAGAATTCTTCCATTATTTCTACTTGCACTTTCTCAAGCAATAGTAAAAATGGTATACAAAAAAAACATCATCACTTAGCAATTTACTATGAAACCTATATTAAATTACCAAGGCTGAACTTACTATCACATATGTAATTTGCACCACACTTCTTACATTTACATCTCTATTTTCCATCATTTTTAGGTGATAGTATATAAAAATGTCCCCATACAAATGAAGTCAATCTTCTCTTCTTTCTAGCATGTCTATTACATGCCTTGTCATCTATTTCTCTAGTTTCATTCTCCTCAACTTTTGCTTAAATAAAATTCTCTTTCTTTCTAGTGTTAGCAATATCAATAAATGTACTAGAATCTTCCATTTAAATAGAGAAGTTTACAATGAGTAATTGATAAATGATCAATCAAACAAATAATATCAATGCTATCAAAATAATGAATAATACATAACCCCCCAGACACCATCACACATTAATTTTAATGCTTTTTTAAAGCATTTAGTGCATTGTAACAAGCTCATAAGAATAACATCATATAAAATTGTATACTTAAATGCCCATGTAAGTTTTATTAGAAAACACATCAAACATTTGAAATTTGAAGGTTTCAAACTAAATTATTGTGCGCCACCTAATTTTTTTGTGAAGCATATTTCTAAAATTTTAAACTACTTAAATCAAGAAGCAAAGATTTTTTTATTTGTGGCTCTTCTCAATACAAGATAAACAAAATGCTTTCTGCATTACAATCAGAAACATGTACCTTGGAACACAAAAGGAACAAAAAGAAAGGACCAATCAAATTGTTGTAAGGGCCAAACCCTAGTAAAAGAAATATTGTAGAGTGTAAGATCAAATAAAATAAAGAAATGTTGTGAAGGTCAAACACATTACTTTCACTTTGAGTTTCAAATTTCCTTAAAGTTAGAAATAGTAGCTTAGTGGCAACCCCAAACAACCAAACACAAGCAAAGCTCCAAAGGAACACATTAGTTTTTTTTACTTTAAGTTTTTTTAAAAAAATCAAATAGAGAAGCTTTAGTGGCATCCCCAAATGACCAAACACAAATAACAAAATTTTTCTAAGCTTTCAAGTATTTCAAAACTTCCTATATTTTTATGCCATCAAATATTCTAAATAATGAAAACATATACCATTACACAAACTCACAAAGCATGAAGCTTCCACCACTGTGGAGGTGTGTGAAACCTAGCCAAAGACTTGCAAATGCAAAGCAATGATGGGCCGAAGCTTTGTGGCTTAACAATTTGCAAATGTTGATGTAAAGGTGTAAAGCCTAGGAGCTTTACCTTTGTCGTCGAGGTGGTGATGAGGGATAAGATGATAAGGTCAAGCTTTGAGAAGCCAAAATGCTGAATAGCGAAATTAGGTTAGGTTATTAATTGCAGAGTCAAGACAGAAATCGGAGGAAGGTTTAAGGCCACAAATTTAAGAGCCACCTCACGGGTCAATTTTGAGTCAGGGTTCACATATCAATCCAAATCGACTTGAAATCTTAAATGCATCAATTCAAACCAACCCAACTCTAAGATATTCATTCAACTCAATCGATCTTTTATATATGTGTATATATATATATATATATATATATATATATATATATATATATATATATATATATATATATATATATATATATATATATATATATATATATATATATATATATATATTATTTTCTTAGATATTTTAAAATTTTAATTTATATAATTCACAATATTCTTAATTGATCAAATATAATAGCTATTTATTTAAAAAAAATGCATGAATATTCATTTTGGAGTAAAATTTCACCTCTTTTGACTACAAACTACATATTTTAGGCTTGAATATGGTTCAAAAAATATTATTTTAATAAAAAGTTGAATATGGTTCAAAGAGAGTTCAAATCTTTTACATGATTTGAATTTTATTTGAATCATCTTTAACCTTATTCTAAGAGGATTCAAATAGAATTTATCTTATAGAAGATACAAAGAGTGTAATCCAACAACTTTGACACAACATGCTACATGGTTGATGCAATATAATGTAGTCAAAATTATTATAAGAGGACATTTTAAGATAGATAAAATAGAGTGAAATCCATTGGCCATGGTACAATAGAATGTAATCAATAGCTATAGCACAATGAAGAGTAATCAAATAGTTATATCGTAATACATGAGAATCTAAGAAGCCTTATATGGAAAAAAAAGATTATAATATGAGAGTTCTCTTCTCAAATAGGAAATTCATGAAGAAAAGATAAGGAAAGAGGTCTAATGAGCTTGTGCTAATAATTATTATTTAAACTTGTATAAAATATTCATAAGAAATCATATTATGTGTTCAAGTCACTTCATATAAGGAATTTTTTATTAATCTCATAATGGGACTTTGTTCACTAAGATTAATTATAGTTGAGGAGACCATTTTGAGACACTTTCAATTATTGAAGATATGTTTATATTTTGATTAGCTAGAATTAACTTGAAGAAGATATTTTGATTCAAAATTTATTGCCCTAATAAGGTAGTATATGCTTTGAAACTAGTCAAGTCACAAGACAGGATAAATCATCATAATAAAGTGAAACAACTCTCTCTCCATATGGAAATTTTATGTGATATTAATCATTAGATCATGATAGCTAGTAGAATCTAAATTAGACATAATGGGTGATGCGAACGGTAAAAAAAAATCCAACAAACATAGAAATAATAAAATTAATTTTTTTTTTTTTTTGTATTTGCCATCATAAGTTATCAAACTCAATATTGCTTAATTATGAATGTAATTGATCTAAACTAGCCATGAAATACTTTATCGCGAACTATGAGTTATATCATCTATAATTAATATCATAATCTCAAATAAAAATGGATGAATTTTATGTAATAGATCATAAAAAAATTTTAAAGGACTTATAATCTCTAACAATATAAAGAATTAATGCTCATTAAAGAAGGGAATGTGATAGCCTAATTATATGTAAGTAGAGCTATTCCATTGAATTTATAGTCTTATCTAGATGGATAACCAGATAGTATGATAAACCCTTAGGCATATCAATGAAATTCATACCTTATATACTAAGAAACATGATGTGCATACTAGTTATTGATTCTTTGGTGAGAGACTTCAATTATATACAAAGAGACTAGCTATATTTTAGATCTAACCTAGTATTAGTAAGCTTTGCTATATAGCTTGTATAGAAGATTGATAGAGATTAATTTTTTCCATAAAAATTTTGCAAAATCCATTTAGTTAATTTTAAAAGAAAATCTTGCATATTTGAATTTATCTTAAATTGTTTAATTAATATATTAAGATTTAAAAATATTTTTTCCTTAAATAGCCCACTATATTTATCTGATAACCATACTCAATAATGAATAAAAGAAAAGGCATCACATAAAATTATAAATTAATTATAAAATAAAATAAAATAGAGTGTTGTGATGATAATAAACAAATAAAATTTATATCAATGCAATTAGGTAATTACTTATACATGCTCATATCTAATCAAAAAGAAAAAAAATTCTATAAATGTTAAAGGAGTTTTTTGTTATTAAACAAGAGTTAAAGAAGGGTTAAATAAGGTTGGATAATATCTAAATAAGGTTAAAATAGAAATTAAATTTTATGACCAATCTTGTTTAAAGTTTTGCATAGATTGAGAAGCAAGAGAGAGAGAGAGAGAGAGAGAGAGAGAGAGAGAGAGAGAGAGAGAGGAGATACCTATCTCTAACTCAATCATTCATTCAACTGAGGTCTTTAATTGGTGGGGGGAGCAGCATCAAGCTCTTTAATCACAAACAAATCCAATCTTAAACAATAATTAATTATTCTGTAATTACTTACTCCCATTGATAAACTCCAAAGCGCACAAGGATGAAGTGAATTTTTAAAATGTTCATATTTGTTAAAAGTGTGATTCTGTATTAAATT
>CM038224.1:39171013-39296541 GCA_021442155.1 Cymbidium sinense
TGATATATATTTAGAGGAAATATACATGAGAAAATATTGGATGATAATGCAAGAGAGAAGATCAATTTTCATGAAAGAAATTTATATATAAAACAAAACAAAGAGACAAAAAATTTTGTGATCAAATGATTAATTTGATACTTTATATAAGAGAATTATTAAGCTTCATAGTAATTCCCTCCTAAATTATATATATCTCTACTCCTACTATGGTATGTAAATCCTAAAAATTTTTTTTGGATCATAATATGATTTATTTGTCAATATAAAATAATTCAATTTCTTTTGCGCCTTATCAAAATTTAGATATATTTCCAGAGATTAATTTTATATAAAAATATCCTGATATAATCTACCCTTTTAATCATCTACCATGAACATCATGCATAAGATTTTTTATTAAGCATTTTTAAAGTTCTAAAATACAATCAACTAGATGATAAAAATTTATCATTTTCCAACATCTCAAGTTTATAAAAAAATTTAATTATAATAGTAAATTATTTATTCCAATAAATATAACAAAATATTTATTAACTTTAAAAATCTTAATATAAAATATAAATAGTATATTTTATGTAATGAAAGTTTACTAAAATTTTATCTTTGCTAAATATATATATATATATATATATATATATATATATATATATATATATATATATATATATTAGATAATTAGTATTATATTAACCTTAAACATAACTAGGGATTTTGAGATCTAATTATTATAAAATAGTTAAATGATAGGTGGAACACATACTTTTCCGACGCGGAGATCAAATCCTCAACAGAGGCAAGCTGGGGAAGCAAAATCTTGCCGGCGAGGCCGCGACTGAGGCGGACGGCGAGCTTGATGAAACTGGAAAAGGAGAACCTTGAGACTTTATACTGGGCTTTGAATCTCTTGGCGAAGGAGCTCCATGGCATAAAATTGATTGAGCGAAAGTCGAGGATTTTCCAGCTCAGGGGGTGGCTGGCGGCGGCGGACCACGAGCGGCAAACGAAAGGGATGGAGACGGAGAGATCGTCGAGACCGACTTTGGAGAAGATGATGAACAGACAGTCCATCTCCATGGTGTTGGACTTATATAAGAATTGTGTGCGATGTATTTGCTCTAATTCATGATTTTGAATATTTAACCTTTGCTTTTAACTAATAAGTTACATGCCCTTTTCACTAAATATAGATTTTAAAAATATATATAAATATATCGAGGTGTGATGTTGATGACTTTAATATTGTTGAGAAGCCAGTTATGGAAAGTGATATGCAGATGACATACACATCAACAAAGACAAGAGAAAGAAAAATCTCATCTTGGCTAAAAGACTTTGTCCAATAAAACAAATAAAATAAATACAAGTCACTGCTTAGTAAAAGAAACCCAGAGCCACCGATAAATATCGCATAAACTATATCAACAAGAATGTAAAATAGAAAATCAAGATCTTGCCGATCGCATACAACTATACCAACAAGATAACAGAATAATAGAAACTATGCAAGAAAATCAAGATCCAGAGAATAGAAACATGTAAAGCAAGAAAATAACAAAGATCTAACAGAAAGTAGTTAGATCTACTAAATAAACTAGGGCTATAAATAAGCCTTGTAAAAAGACAGCAAACCAAGCAATAATATTGATCATTCTGCATCTTCTTCTTCTTCCCTCTGGATAGCTTCTCTTCCCCTTGGCAGAAACCCTAAAAACATCTCCCGAGCTCATCTTCCCTCTCTGCTCTCTCTCTGGAGTATTCGACCGCTCGAAGAGTCGAAATACGCTTTTGATTCCTTCCTCGACAAGTTACGCATTTCTTCCCCAGGAAGCTTCATCTAACGGACGATAGAACGACACGAAGAAATCAGACGGCGAGATTAAATCCGGCGGCATCCTAAGTGAATTCAGCGGTTGAGGAAAATCGACAAGTATCGATGAATCCAAGCTCGAGATACAATAGGGATGTATCATTGGTGCTCTTGTTGAACCTTGATCCGAGAAACAATGGCGAGACAAGACAAGCAAAATATTGGAAGAATGTGTGGGAAGATTGAATAAAAATGATGAACAAATAATATCAATGCCATTATCTTGAATGAAGTATCAAGAAGACTTTCGACCTTGAAGATAATTTGGAAAAATCAATTCAACAACAAGGAAGTAAAGAATCACAGGTATGTAACTCTTATCTTGTAGAATTTACTCCTCAAATTAAATCTTACAATCAAAATTCAAGACCAGTTAAAGTAGAAATGCCTCGATTTAACGGAGAGAACCCAAAGGGATGGTTATTCAAGGCAGATCAATTCTTCCAATATTATAACCTTTCAGAAGAACAGAAGTTCATCATAGCATCAGTTTATATGGATGGACCTGCTCTAAGTTGGTTCCAATGGATGCATCTCAATAAACAACTATATTCTTGGCAAAATTTTAAAAAACAGGTAATACAAATATTTGAACCTTCGGTATACAGAGATTTACTTGGGGAATTAGCCAAATTACAACAAAAACATCAATAGAATTTTATAATGAATTTTTTAAGAATTGGCAAACCAAATTTCGAATCTCTCTAAATTCTCAAAGTTGCTTTGAATTTGGACTGAGACAAGACAATAAAAGAGAAGTCAGAGCATTACAACCAACTTCATTACAACAAGCCTTTCAACTAGCAAAATTAATGGAAGATAGATTAACAGATGATGTATATGTAAGAAGAAGTTCACGCGTTTTAACCAAGCAACATCAACCTACAACAACCATTACTACCTCCAACTATGCCAATTCACAACAATGAGTAATAACCAAATATACCAATACGAGACTTATACAATTAGAAAGAAAAAAAAGATTATGCTTTAAATGTGATGAGAAATACCATAGAGGCCACACATGTAAAAGCTATTTTCTCTCATTATAGTCAATGATGATCGACACGGCAAGAAAGTTATCAAGAAAATATGTTAATAAATGAGGACATACCAGAAATCAGCTTCAATGCATTCACAGGACAATCAAACCCGAGGACATTACGTTTACAAGGGATGATTGGAAAAAAAACCAGTTCAAGTACTGATAGACAGTGGATTAACACACAACTTTATACAGTCCAAACTAGCCAAGTTAATAGAACACACAGTCACACCTACATATTTTTCCAAAGTATTAGTAGGAAATGGAGAGACACCTCGAGTTTGCTCCAACATACCTATCAAATTACAAGGATATACATTCATAACAGTTACTCTTTATGCAAGGAGTGGATGTAGTATTAGGTGTATAATGGTAGAACAATTGGGAGAATGCACCATAAATTACAGGAAGCTAACTATGAAATTCAGATATAATGATACAATAATACAACTGCAAGGAGACAGCTTCAAATGTGGAAAGCATTACTCTACATCAGTTTACAAAACTGAAAAACATGGATGAGATAGTATCCTACTTACACATCAGAGAGGTATCACAGCTGATAGACTCCACAAAAGAATTCAGGCTACCAAATATACAATAGGTATTACATCAGTATTAAGAACTATTTCAAGCACCATCAGACTTACCTCCCAAAAGGGAAATAGATCATCATATTAATCTGTCACCTGGCACTCAACCAATAAAGGTTAAAACTTACAGATATTCACATTTTCAGAAGACAAAAATTGAGAAATTAATCAAAGAAATGTTGGATATAGGGATAATAAGGGAAAGCACTAGCCCTTTTTCTTCACCAGTCCTGTTAATAAAGAAAAAAGATGGGACTTGGAGATTTTGTGTGGATTATAGGGCACTAAACAAAATCACCATTCCTGACAGATTTCCCATACCAACACCAGAGGAACTAATGGATGAATTACATGGAGCAAATATTTTTTCAAAGCTAGATTTGCGTTCAGGATACCATCAAATAAGAATGAGGAGGATATATACAAAATAGCCTTTATGAAGGACATTATGAATTCATTATGTCATTTGGATTAATAAATGCACCCTCAACCTTCCAAGCTATGATGAATATAATACTTAAACCTTTCTATGCAAATTTGTGTAAGTATTCTTTGATGATATTTTAATCTACCCCACCATTGAGCAATATCAACAACATCTGGCAGTTCGAGAAACTAAAACAACAAGCATTGTTTATCAAACCCAAATGCTCATTCATCTAGAAAGAATAGAATACTTAGGCCATATATTGTCAAGGAATAGAAGTAGATCAAAAGAAAATTGAAGCGATCAATCATGGACACTTCAAAAACTAAGAGGATTCGGGTTTAATAGGATATTATAGAAAATTTGTAAGATAATATGCGCAATTCTTTTCATTAATATCACTCCTAGCTAAATGGCAATTTCAGTGATCAGAAGAAGCTCAAAAGGCATTCATACATCTAAAAGAAGCTATGGTATCCTTACCTGTATTAGCATTTCCAAATTTTTTTTTATACCTTTCATTGTAGAAATAGATCAGGTACTGCAATAGGAACAGTATTAATCCAAAACAGCCATCTTATTGCATATTTCAGCAAGAAATTATCTCCAATTTTACAAAGGTCATCAACCTATGCAAGGGAACTATATGCCATAACAGAAGTAGTGGGGAGATGGAGGTAATATTTGTTAGGCCACAAGTTCACCATTAGAATAGATCAGAAGAGCATTAGAGAACTAATGCAGCAAACAATTCAGACACCAGAACAGCAAAGATTCTTAATCAAACTCCTGGGCTTTGATTATACAATATAATACAAACCAGGTATCATAAACAAAGCAGCTGATGCATTATCCTGCAAGAATTATAGTCCAAAAGATCAATCTACAACAGACAGCTCAAAAGTCTCTACTTATCAGAGTTTCTATGCTTACACCCAACAATTCAACTCTTTAATACAGCAAATTAAAGATGAGACATAAGTTATTCCTGAATTACAACACCTCATCGTGAGATAACAAAACTTCGAGTTTTTTTCAAACAGAGTTTCTAATGAGTTAGTATATTACAAAAATAGAATTGTAATTGAAAATCAAGAATCACCATCATGAGAGAACTACATTCATCACCGTAGGTCATTGTGGAATAAAGAGAGTAGCATGAATAACTCAACAATTTTCTTTGGAAAAAATGAAGCAAGATATTCGAATTTATATCAACGCCCATATGTCAACAAGTGAAATATGACAACCGAAACTCAGGCTATTGCAACCATTGCCTATACCATCAGCTATTTGGGAGGAACTCTCAATGGATTTTATCACAGGATTACCCAAATCTCATAATAAAATAGCTATCTTAGTGGTTGTAGATAGACTCTTTAAGTATGCACATTTCAGCCCTCCACACCAATTTTTTAGCAACATCTATTGCTCAAATTTTTTTATTTCATATGCAAACTCCATGGTATACCACAGTATATGTCGATAGAGATCCTATCTTTATGAGTAATTTATGGAAAGAATTATTTAGGTTGAGTGGAACTACACTCAGTCATAGCAGCTCAAATCATCCCCAATCAGATGGCCAAACAGAAATCACTAACAAGACATTAGAACAATACCTTAGGAGCTATGCACTAGAGACACCAAAGAATTGGTTACAATTTCTACCATGGGCAGAATTTTCCTACAACACGTCAGTAAACACGGCTGCAAAGATGACTCCTTTTCAAATAGTTTATGGCAGACTCCCACTTATAATCATACCTTACAGCTATAATACATCTAATAACATAGAGATAGACACATTATTGCAACAAAGAGACAAAGTACTTCACAATTAAAGAGAATTTACGTGAAGCTAAAAACAGAATGCAACAGATGGATAATAAAAAAAGAAGGGAACTCCAATTCCAGATACATGATTTGGCATTAGTAAAATTACAACCTTACAGACAAACTTCAGTATCACAACACCCTTACTCAAAATTACAAAATACTATGGGCCTTTTAAAATTCTACAGAAGATAGGTTCAGTAGCATATAAAGTGGAACTTCCAGAAACAGCAAAGATCCACAATGTATTCCATGTGTCTAGACTCAAACAAGATAGAAAGACTCCAACCCATATACTTCCAAAGACAATTCATAGATAACCACCATTGGTTAAACCCATCAAAATTTTAGATGAAAGAATAATACTGCAGATATATATTAAAGAATTATTAATCCAATGGGATGGAATGTTAACAAAGGATGCATCTTGGATACCATTCAAGGAGTTTTGAGACTTACCTAATTTTGACCTTGAGGACAAGGCCGATTTTGGGAAGTGGGTAATGATATGGACGCATACACACATCAAGACAAGAGAAAGAAAAACCCCATCTTGGCTAAAAGACTTTATCCAATAAAACAAACAAAATAAATACAAGCCACTGCTTAGCAAAAGAAAGCCCAGAGAGCCATTGCATAACAGATCAGACAACTACATCAATAAGGTAACAGAAAATAGAAAGAGAAATCAAGATCTTGCCAGATCAGACAACTACACCAACATGATAACAGAAACTATGCAAGAAAATCAAGATCTAGAGAATAGAAACATATAAAGCAAGAAAATAACAAATAGATCTAACAAAAAGTAGTTAGATCTCAAATATAAATAAACTAGGCTATAAATAAGCCTTGTAAAAGACAGCAAACCAAGCAATAATATTGATCCTTCTACATCTTCTTCTTCTTCCTCATCTTCTTCTTCTTCCATCCGGATAGCTTCTCTTCCCCTCGGTAGAAATCCTAAAACCTTCTCCCAAGCTCATCTTCCCTCTCAACTCTATCTCAGAGTATTTCGAAGAGTCAAAATCGCTTTGATTCCTTCCTCGACAAGCTAGCTTTCTTCCCGTGAAGCTTCATCCAACGGCGATAGAGCGGCGTGAAGAAATCAACAACGAGATTAAATCTGCATCCTAAGTGAATCTAACGGTTGAGATACAATCGGGAAGTATCATTGAATCCAACGGCTGAGATACAATAGGGACGTATCAGAAAGTTTACGCCTTAGCCTTGTTATGAAATCCAGCACACACACACAGGTATTTAAAGAGTGGACAAGAGAACTCCAAAAATTTTTATGTGAAAAATCACAAAAAGAGGGAAAAAATCACGGGGCCTAGCCCAGTAAAAAGCTTCCACTATATATCTGTTTCAGAGTACAAAATCTTTCCGATAACGGGATTATAAAATTGTATATGAGAAGAGAACAACTATGCACGATCCGTTCAGTGGTAGCAGTGGGTAGTGATGATGGTGAAGCGATTCAAACAACGGCCGGCGATGAAGGTCATCATGATGGAGGCAAACGAGATTGGACAGGATCCGTGGCGGCCGACGGCAGCGGTGGTTAACCGCGTCAGTGGTGGCACGATTGTGCTTGGAGGATCTTCAAGCTTTAGACTTGCTTGGGCTCCCCCTCATATGAGGAATGAGACTATTTATAGATTGGATGAGTGGCATCTCTGTAAATACATGTAAAATCCGAACCACTCCACTTCATCAGACGGCTCAAAATGATTCCTTTGATCAGTTGATGTATTTTAAGTATTTGAATGCTCAAATGAAGTCAGAATTATGAGAATATGGGCTCGTTAGATCTGGCTCGATTAGACACTCGATTTAATTATAAACACTCCATGTTTGAGAGTTATTTAGGAATTTAATTGACATCCCAGAGTTTCCAAGGATATTTTAAGTGCTTGATCTCGACCAGTTTCAACATCGAATCAGCTTGCTTTTAGCATCAAGATTCGTGCTTCGACTGGTAGTATTTTAAGTGTCATATCAGTTGCCACCTATTTTTGGATAATATTATCTCAATCATCCAAAAATATATATATGCCAAATATTTAAAAATAGCAAATTCTTCAATGAAATTTGAGGGTCCATTAACCACACATTTTGAGAGAACAGATCTTCATGGGAGCACAAGATTATGACTACGGAAGCAGATGCATGGCCGCAGATGTGTGTAGGTATATGTGAAGATTTGAGGTTCTGAACCCATCCGCGAGCGAACGCGCTTGAGTGTGCTTGAGGCATGCGCGCCCGCAATAATAGCGGGTGCAGTTTGGCAGTGGCGAGGGCGCGGCATCGGGTGGCGTCGCTGGGCAGTAGTCACAGCCCTGAACGGGGTCGACGGATCTGGTTGGTGCCGGGAGCGCTGGTCGGCCAACTGAGAGTGAGTGGGTCGCAGCAGTGATGGGATCAGCGTGTGGAGCGAGCCGAGGCATCCTCCATGCCCACGGCGTCAGAAACGGCCTGCAGACGCGCAGTGGCGGGTTGAAAATAAACGGTTGGGAGGCGAACCCTACGTGGGTGAACGATATCTTCGCCATGGCACTTTTTTTAACCCTTTCCACTCTTTGAGCAGTTTTGGGAGGTTTTTGGCGATTTTTGATATTTTTTCCCCTATAGGGAGTCTATAAAAACCCCCTTAGGGCCGAGTGAGAAGGAGCCTCCTCTTCTTCTTGAGAGAAGGTCGTTTGGAGGCGATCAAGGATAGTTCATCTGGACCCCGTTTTCCCTCGAAGAGCGTTAACGCCGCCACCACCGGAGGGTTTGGCGATCAAGGCTCGTAGTTCATATGGCGAGGCTCCAATTTTCCTCGAAAGAGGCATTGACTGCCCTTGTCGGACTGACCGGGTTTGGAGGCGATCAAGACCCACAGTTTATATGGCGAGGCTCCGATTTTCCCTCGAAAGAGGCGTTAACTGCCCTTGTTGGATCGACCGGGTTTGGAGGCAATCAAGGCTCGTAGTTCAAACGGCGAGGCTTCGGTTTTCCCACGAAAGAGGCGTTCACTGCCCTTGTTGGACCGACCGGGTTTGGAGGTGATCAAGACCCATAGTTCATACGACGAGGCTCCGATTTTCCCTCGAAAGAGGCGTTGACTGCCCTTGTCGGACCGACTGGGTTTGGAGGCGATCAAGGCCCGTAGTTCATACGGCGAGGCTCCGATTTTCCCTCGAAAGAGGTGTTAACTGCCCTTGTCGGACCAACTGGGTTTGGAGGTGATCAAGGCCCGTAGTTCATACGGCGATGCTCTGATTTTCCCTCGAAAGAGTTGCGCCACTGTCGGACGGCGGGTTTGGAAGCGATCAAGGCTCATAGTTCATCAGCGAGCTCAGTTTTCCTCAAAAGCGTTCGCCCCTTGTCGGATCGATTGGTTTGAAGCGATCAAGGCCGTAGTTCATCTGGAGCTCCGCTTTTCCCTCGAAGAGAGCGTTGATCTTGGACCGAGGCGATCAAAGACCATGGTTCATCTGGCGAGCCGATTTTCTCGAAAGCGTTAACGCCCTTGTCGGACCACCGGGTTTGGAGGAGATCAAGGCTAGTTCATCTGGAGAGGCTCGATTTTCCCTCGAAGAAGCGTTCTGTCGGACCGCCGGGTTTTAGCGAGTGTAGACGGCAGCGCTCAGTAGTCAGAAGACGGCGATAAGATTCTAAACAAAGATGGGAGATGGTGGCAGTGGCCATGATAATGTCTTGCGTAGGAGATGGCAGCGATGGTCAGACGGATCAACAACATGCAGCCCATCCGTTAGATGATAATGGCGATAAGTAGCGGGTGGGATAATGGCGATGGTATGTGAGATACCAGCGATGATGATTCCAGCGAAGGTCAGCGATAGTGGGTTAGCGGCAGGGTGGAATGGCTGCGCAGTAGCAGTGGCAGCCAATATCAGCGATGACCGATGGATAGTGGTACCGTGAGATTCGCGCTCAGCAGCGGTACCGGCAACAATCAGCCAGCGGTGTCAACAACTGACGGCGCAATGGTTAGCGGCGACCAGTGTGTCGACAATAGCTGGCAGTGGATTAACGTGGCGTCGATAGTCAGCGAGATGACCGAAAGCATGGTGGTAACCAGCCGGGCGGTGACCGGCAACAACAATGGTTAGCCGCGGGTGGTGATGAAGCAGCAACTAGTGATGGTCGATGGTGGCGCCGCATCAATCGCAGTGAGTGACGGTAGCAGCGGTTAGCGATGGGGTGGTAATGCAACGCGATGGTATTCAGCTGCGTCAGTAATCAGCGGTGGTACCGTGGCAGTGGTTAGCGGCCACGGGGGGTCGGCGCAATTAGCGGCTATCGCTAATGGCAGCGTAGTCGGCGGTGGGATGTCGAAGATGATGGTGATGATTTTTTTACCTATACGAGGTTGTTTGTTAGAGTGTTACCCGATGACGTTAACTCGATGCGTTAACTGGGATTTTGTAAAGTCTTTGCTCGATGACGTTAACCTGTGTGGAAGATGTTGAATTGAATCTGCTGAGGATTTTTGTCTTATTCGAGGTTGTTTGTCAGAGTCTTTTCTCGATGACGTTAACCTGTGTGGAAGTGGTTGAATTGAATCCGCTGAGAATTTTTTACCTATCCGAGGTTGTTTGTCATAGTCTTTGCTCGATGACGTTAACCTATGTGGAAGAGGTTGAATTGAATCCGCTGAGGATTTTGACCCATCCGAGGTTGTTTATCAGAGTGTGACTGATAGCGTTAACCCAATGTGATCACTGTGGAAGAGGTTGAATTGAATTCGCTGAGGATTTTTGACCTATCCAAGGTTGTTTGTCAGGGTGTTACCCGATGACGTTAACCTATGTGGAAGAGGTTGAATTGAATCCGCTAAAGATTTTGACCCATCGGTTGTTGTGACTCAAAGCGTTAACGATGGCGTTAACCTGTGGAAGAGGTTGAATTGAATCCCGAGGATTTTGACCTATCCGAGGTTGTTTGTCGAGTGTTACCCGATGGCGTTAACTGTGGAAGAGGTTGGGAATCTGAGAATTTTGACCTATCCGAGATTGTTTGTTAGGGTGTTACCTGATGACGTTAACTTGTGTGAAAGAGGTTGAATTGAATCCGCTGAGGATTTTGACCCATCTGAGGTTGTTTGTCAGAGTGTTACCCGATGGTGTTAACATGTATGGAAGAGGTCGAATTGAATCCGCTGAGATTTTGACCTATCCGAGGTTGTTTGTCAGGGTGTTACCTGATAACATTAACTTGTATGAAAGAGGTCATGGGAAGTCCACCAAGGACCTTTTGACCTATCCTAGGTTGTTTGTCAGGGTGTTACCCGATGACGTTAACCTGTATGGATGAGGTCGAGTTGAATCTCGAGGATTTTGACTATCCGGTTATTTATCTGTTACCCAATAGCGTTAACTGTATGGAAGAGGTTGGGAAGTCCACCAGGACCTTTTGACCTATCGATTGTTTGTCGAGTCTTTGCTCGATGATATTAACTTGTATGGAAGAGGTTAATTAGTGAGATTTTTCCCAGAGGTTGTTTGTTAGAGTGTTACCCGATGACGTTAACCTGTATGGAAGAGGTTGAATTGAATCCGCTGAGAATTTTTGACCTATCTGAGGTTATTTGTCAGAGTGTTCCCCGATGACATTAACCTGTATGGAAGAGGTTGATTGAATCTGCTGAGAATTTTTGACCTATCCAAGGTTGTTTGTCAGGGTGTTACCCGATGACGTTAACCTGTATGGATGAGGTCGAATTAAATCTGCTGAGGATTTTTGACCTATCCGAGGTTGTTTGTCAGAGTCTTTGCTCGATGATGTTAACCTTCATGGAGTAGGTGCAAAGTGTTGATCTATCCGAGGTTGTTTGTCAGAGTCATTGCTCGATGATGTTAACATGTATGGAAGAAATCGAATTGAATTCGCTGAGGATTTTTGACCCATCCGAGGTTGTTTGTCAAAGTATTACTTGATGACGTTAACCTGTATGGAAGAGGTCGAATTAAAGCATCCGTTTGTGGTTATAGCCAAAGTTTCTCCTTAACCTTGGTCTTTTTCATTGGTATTGCTGACCTGCTTCTCTAACTGATAATCAATATAAAAATTCATCTTTTTGAGATACCACATAGATCTGCAGATGTGATTATTCAGGTGATTAGGTACGTCATCAAGGAAATAGTGTACTATCTCGAATGATAGAAGTCACTACACTTTAATGGACCTAATCACCTCAATAAGGACTCCTAAGGATGATGAGTCTACATATGTACCAGAGATTATTCCCCTACTTTACATGAAAAAGTGAAGTAGGGTTTATTTTAAACCCGTTAATTACATTACATGGAATGAGGATCCTTTAGGAAAACTCGATTAAGGTAAATGATCATTGTCTTCAAAGATTTTAGCAGGAAAGAATTATCAATCGATTAGTTCATTTTATGAAGATCAAATGGGATTGATCAAAGAGAGGGAGTTATTATCAAAGTCAAATTGGAAGATAAGTAGGAGATTCCCATGATGCTTGGATACCTAGCGAGCATCTCAAACTATCCTATGGTTGGGCTTTATATTTTTGAAATTGATTTAATTTATTTGAGTTGAATTTTTCATTAGAAATTTAAGGCTTATGATTCCATAACACAAGATTATGCAAATGACTAAGATGTGAGGAATTATGCTTAAGGTCCACAAAGGGGAGAAGCAATCTCAGGATCTAAATCTAGGTAGCTTTGGTGAGGGCCGAAAGCACAACCTAAATCTAAGGCGAAAAAGTGGGTAATTGGTTTCCCTCCATAAGAGAGGAGAAACCACTCGACTGTTTGGACTTACAACCACCTGGGGGTGGTCGCCAACTAACTCCTCCTACGATTTTAAATACATGTAGGCAAGTCTTATGCTTTATGCAAGATAGCTAGGCTGTTATTTATTTAGAAAGAGACTAAGTCATTAAACTCACTCCCTAAAGAGACTAGATCATGTAGGGACATGCTTCAAATGACCTAAATCCAATACAATTCAATTTCATTTTTTATTTTCATTTTTGGACAATTATTTTGACTCAGGCTAATAGGATTCATATGCCTAATGCATGAGAAATTAAGTTAATGGCCCAAATCTAGAAGGAGGAGGTGTTTCCACCATGGCTCTCAAAGGTCAAGGTTCTCCACTAAAGGTGGAAGCCCTCCAATCAAGAGTGAAATAAGATGATGTTGTGCATGCTATTATAAAAGAAATACTCAACTAAGGGTTGCTAATTTTTTATCTTTATTTTAAACCTAAGCTTTAGGTGAGGTTATGAGTTCTTTATTTTGATTTTGAGTGATTAAGTTTGGTAAAAGATTTATTTTTCCCTAAAGAGCCTAAGCCACATCCAGGCCATACATAAAGCAAGGAAGAAACTAGGAAAAACATTCCACTTAATGGATAAGCTAAACAAATCATCGATCAATTTATAAAACTAATCGCAAAAAGAATAAGAGATTGTTGTGGTCGGGCACCACTGCACAGACCCGAAAAAGAAATTGGGTAGCCAAGCTCTACCCTTTTACAACTTGAAATAAATTACAATTAAGCAAGGAATTCATTGTTATGGGGGTCTTCAAGCTTCATTCTTCATTCTTCTTTTCTTCTTTCTTCTTCTTCATTGATTCCTTCTTTTGGATGGTTGTAGGTAGATGCTCCAAGACTTCACATGGTGCATAAGATAGGATCTTATGACCAATGCTCATCTTAATCCCCATAATAATCATTCTAAAATCCTAATTGCACAAATTTACATGAAAAATGAAAAGAATGGAAATCTAACTAACACCTGCAAAATAGAGATTAGCTAAAACAAATCAAACAAATCCCAAGCATGTATATTAGACTTATCACACATATGTGCCACACTATTGGATTATGCTTAGGGGTATAAGCAGCAAGAAAAAGTATTTATATTTTTATTTATGATAACGCCCCTTAAGCATAATCCCCTACAGAAAATAATAATAGAGCATCCTACCATTCATTCTATGAGCATACACCCTAACATCCAATCTAAAATTTATATCACCAAATGAACAAAACATCAAACCATGCACCATCCTAACCTAAAGCTAGAAGTGGTGACTTAGCCTAATGTGTGTGCTTTGAAGGTTTGTGTGATATGCTTAGCTATGGCTAGGTTCAAATTTTCTAAGTATGAAAATCTTCAACTTAGAGGAGGGTTTCATTTAAGTTGTTTACTTATTTTGGGTTGATTTTATTTTATGATTTTATCAAGTTCAAGTGAATCTTACAATTAATTAAGTTATAAAGAGAGGAAAAGAGAAGAGAACTTCTCTTTCCTTCCCTAACCTAAGTAATTTCTAAAGTGGGTTTATATTTTAGTTTTATTTAGTGAATATTTTGATTAAGTATTTTAATTAATCCTAAGTCTAGATAAACTCTAAATAAACCCATTCAAAAAGAAAGACATTTTAAGATTAAATAAAATGAACGAAATTCACAAAACATACATCACTTCATTTCTTTCCCAACATGTATAACATGCATATGAATGAGTCCTAAGCATATCTATATACATAAATGAGAATATTTAACACACTTTTTGATGCATGCTAAGTAATCCATTTAAGGAAGTTTGGAAGTTTAATATCCATGATTTTCTTTAAGTAGAAAAGGGTTTCTTATCCAACCTTCATGCACACATGAAAGTAAGAAAGGCATAAGTGAGTACACCATTGTTAACTAGAGGTGTAAGATAAAATACCTACTTAGACTTAAAGCCTCACAATCGGGTTATCTAGACTAATATACTACTTTCCTTAAATACAAACATGTTTACAAAAGAAATGAAATGGAAAGAAGAAATACAAAAGTTGTATTAGTTGATCATTTTGTTTATGCAATAAGTAACAAGTGATAGTAATTAGGATAGGGAAGTGTTAGGTTCTTTTCAAATAAACCATACATCTTACCAACTCCTATTCAAAACTATACTAACATAAAAGAGAAGGGAAAACTATAAGCACATCCTTATATTTTCTTCACAAGCAAGCTTATAATTAAAATATAAGTAGCACACTTTTAGATTTGATAATTGATTTATATGTTATGAAAATAATTTGAATTTAATAGTGATAATAGCCACTCATATTTCAAATTTAGCCAACACATACAAATTTGACATAAAGTAAACAATTTTATTTTTAAATTTGAATTTAAAAAATATGGATGCATGAAACCACATGACATACAAATTTAACATGTTGGGGAAAGAATCAAAGCAATGAAAGCATGTAAACACATTCACTTTAATTAAATCCTAAAGGCATTCTTATGGAATAAGAAGGCTTAAAATAAATCTAACTTCAATGTGATTTTGTTTGATCTTAAGTTTGATTTAATTTTGAAAAAGTAGATTGAGTTTGCTATTTCTAACCCATTGCCACATGTGTTTAATATTTTTGTTTAATTTTTAGATTATTAGATTTATTTTATATATTCATTAGGTTAAGATATGAATTAAACAAGTTAATTACTACTTACACCACCTTAGCATAGTTAATCGAGTAATTATGAGCCAATGAGATGACATAAAAACTCACAAGAAATTTAAAAATGCAATGTACCTAGGAAGAAAAGGGTCTAATGAGATTTGGTTCATGATTACTGGTTAATTAAGCTAAAGGGCTAAGCTTAAATAATTTTAAAACATCCATTCACACACACATATGGGGTTTTGATTTCCTTAATTAAACTTAGGCTCTTAAACACCTAAGCATTTACCCAAAGTAGATTAATTAAGTTTTGGAAGTTTTAAAGTTTTAGAATTTTTAGAAATTAATTAAGGGGATAATTAATGAATTAACCCTTAAGGTTTAAGGAAAGAAAAGGGGGTTTAGGGAATAGCTTCGGGGAAATGCCCCAAAATTATTTCCTAAATCTTCTATTCACTGAATCTAACCTTAATCAACCTTAATAATAGATTAAAACACTAATACAAATCCTAATTATCCTTAATTACATAAGGAGGGTAATTAGGAAACACCTTTGCAATTCCCCTAATTAAGCCTTAAATAAATCCCAAAAAATTTACGGGAGATAGAGGTCATCCCCTTAAACATATCCAAGAAGTTTGGGATTAATCAGATGATTAATTAAAAAGTAATTAGAAAAATAAGATTTCTAATAAAATCCTAAATAAATTAGAAGAATATTTCATAATTAATTTGAAATTATTTTTAAAATATTTTAGGTTGAATTATCTTCCATAAAATTTTTCCTCATATTTTTCTAAATTTTATTGAAGGAGATATGAATTTTTAAAGATCAGGAGATTAATTAATATTAATTAATTCCCCTAACTAATCCCTCAATGTGACACGCGGAGGCGGCGTCGGTTAGCGCGCTTTACACACACTGCGTCGTGAGCTACCCACTTAAGTGTCACATCCAGATGGTGGTGCGGCGGTGGGATACACTTTGATCCCAACCATTCGATCAAGGATCGAACGACCAGGGATCATCCCGCGGTTTCTAAAAGGGATAAAATATTTCTAAAACATGGGAATAATCTCAACCGTCCATCCAATTTGCGGTATGGATGGCTAAAATCTTCCCAGTTCTTCCCATAGGCTCAACAGAGGCCATCCATGATCTAAGAGAAGATCTGAGTTCGACTAAGCTAAGATTGGAATGAGATTGTTCCCACATCATCTAATGAGAAGTCTATCCAACGGTGGATTTCTCATGGCATGAAAATTACTTTCACTAAGCTAAGTGGTGAAAAATTCCATATCTCACCGAAGGTGATCATTGGTGCTTTCGATGAGGTAGCTTCATCTAGTGAAGATGAAGCCCCTGAAAGTTTTAAGCCTTGGGGTTGAGTGAATCTCTCTATGAACCATCACCACCTGATCTCCTTTGCGGCTTTGATCTAATTAAGACTCTCCTTGCTTTGGGAACTCTAATAGATGCTTGGGTGCACTTGAATTGATCCTTTGAGGGAGTGTGCAAGAGGAACTGGAAGGGTTTTGAGTGTAGAGAAAGTTGAGGATTGAAGTGAGCTCCTCTATTTTTCAATGGATAAAACTGAGAAATATACTTTTTAAATCCCTCTTAGAAAGCTTGTGATGGCTCTCTAGTCTTTCCTAAAACTCACTAGGCTTTAATTGAATGTGGGAATGATCATTTCAAATTGAATTAGGGGGAGTATATCTCCCCCTATGGCAATCGGACGTATTTATCCATTGAAAAGCTCAGTGCCATCATGTTGCTACTAATCTTTCCCATTTTTAATTAATGCTTATTTATATTTGGTAAGATATAAAATTTATTATATTATCTTATGTGTACGTATGTCCTATTTTCAATAGATGTATGTATTACATGTCGTAATCATGTCCATCTCCATACATTATATTAGGAAAATTTTTTAAAATTGGCACAATGTTAATCTTAATTAGGCGTTTAGGCATGAAAATTTTTTTTTTAAGAAAATAGGCATAGTCGTCCGTCAAACGGACTGGTGGAATTATTTTTTTTTTTCGTGATTTTAAGAAGCACGTGGAGAGAGAGAGAGAGAGGAAGCACGCGGAGAGGGAGAGAGAGAGAGGTTTTATTAATTTTTTAATTAATATAATTATTTAAAATATTTAAAATATATAATTTAAAAATAGTTTTTATAAAATATTTAATAACTAAATATTTATATATTTAGTTATTTATTTATATATATATATATATATATATATATATATATATATATATATATATATATATATATATTATATATATATATTATATATATATTTATTTAATTAGTTATTTATTTATATAAAAATATTTATTTATTTAAAATATATAATTAGTTAAATAAATAAAAATTTAAATTATATAAATATTTAGTTATTTATATATTTATAAAATATTTAGTTATTTATATATTTTATTTATTATATAAAGCCAATATATTATATAAATATTTTATAAATTTTATAAATAAAGTAATTAAATATATATTTATAAATTTATTTAGTTATTTATATATTTAAATTATATAAATATTTTTTAAGTTATATAAATAATTTAAAATATTTAAAATATATAATTTAAAACTAATTTTTATAAAATATTTTATATATATATATATATATATATATATATATATATATATATATATATATATATATAACATATAAAAATATAAAAATATAAAAATATAAAAATAAAATAAATAATTTTTTAAATAAATAAAGAAAGGAATAAAATATATAATATAATAAATATATTTTAAATATATTAAATAACTAAATATTTATATAATTTAAAATTTTTTTTTTTATTTAACTAATTATATATTTTAAATAAATAAATAACTAATTATATATATATATATATATATATATATATATATAATATATATATATATTTATATATTTTAAATATTATTAAATATATTTTATATAACTTAAAAATATTTATATAATTTATTTCTTTCTTTATTTATTTATTAAAAATTATTTATTTATATATTTTAAAATTTTTTAAATTATATATTAACAAAAATTAATAAAAATTATATATTTTAAATAATTATATTAATTAATAAAAAAATTATTAGAATAACAAATTATTAGAATAAAAAATTGAACTCTTATTGTGGATGATCAAATAACTTCCAAATTTGATGTGCTTATAGTAGAATGGCTACCGACAGAATCCAACACAGATTACATAGATCGAAGGTCGCATAGCCAAATCAAAAAAAAAATATGATCAAATGAATTGATATAAATAGTCCGATAGAGTATTTTGGGATTTTGGCTATAATGATCAAAATGCCCCTCTTATAATCATATAAATAAAACCTCATTCTTGTCATGAAAGAGGCGTAGGGGAGAGAAGCTTAGGAGAGAGAAGTTTGAAGATTAATATCACTGTTGTCCGTAGATCATCATTATTCCGATTGTCGCTTATTCTGTATAAGATAAGCATGCGTTATTCTGAGTTAATTTATCATGATTTCTTACATACATTTTTTCTCATTATATCAAGATTCAAGTTTTGTATTCCAAAGTTGATATATAGTGGGATTTTTTTTCTTAAATTTGATTTTTTTTCCTCTTTTGGGATTTTTTCATGTAAAAACTATGGAGTGTATTGTTCTCTTTTTAAATATTTATGTCTATGATGAATTTTTCAATAAAGCTAAGGCATGAAGTTTTATTTTTTCATTAATAATTTTCTAGCACGTAATAAATATATAATTATTCATTTAAAATTAGTTATTTATTAAATAAAATAAAATAATTATGATTAAAATACTTATTTTATTTAATAAATGAATGCAATATTTAAGTTGTTAATTACTTTATTTAATAATAAGTAAAGAAAGATCTACATATATATATTATAGATTTTTTATGTATTAATATGTCTAATATTTATTTATTTATCTAATCTTAAAAAAGTATATTTAATTTTTAAAAAATAAATAATGATAATATTTTTAATATGATATTAAAATTTTATATATAAAATGAAAATATCGTCTAAGGCACCTATCAAAAACATGGGACCACAAGCGAGTGGAATTAACAGTCGTCCCTGCGTCAATTATCTATCTGTAGTTGATGTCAATGGGGGCCCACTAAGGTGACTCGTACATCATCTACCTTTAAAGTAACAATTCTCAACAAAAAAAATAATAATAATAAATAACATTTTTAAAGCGACGACCATTAAAATTAAAAGTCTTCCAATTTGTGTGAAAGGAATCGACGGCTCTTCTTCTGTTTTATTATTATTATTATTATTATTATTATTATTATTATTATTATTATTATTATTATTTCTTTTTTCACATTACAAGTCTTTCTCCTTTTTTTAAAATTTTTAAAAGAGAAAATAGACGATCTATCTTATAATATATTTAATTAAATATCCGATATATTATTTTATAAAAAATAAAAAGGATGAAGACAGTGGCTGACCTGTCTTGATGGGAGGGTGGACACTCAATTTTTTTTTCTCTTAAAAAATATTCTTTTTTTATATTTAGCCTACTCATAATTTATATTTTATACAATTAATCTCTCTAAAAAAATTAACTCATTACTCTTAAATGACTATTTAATTAATTAAAATAAAAATTTATAAGTTTCATAATCTTATTCACATAGATTTTTTTTCTTATAATTTAGTTATATTATTTTACTAACTATTTATATTTCTTTTTTCAAAATATCTATTTTAAATAATATTTCTTTTTTTCTTTATTTTATTATTTAATTATTTAAAATCATCAATTAATTATCATTTTTCAATTCCTATTGTTAGACAGTTATAGAATATTTATGATAATTTTTGATCTTTTTTTTATAAAGAAAGAAAGAAAATAGATTCATTTGGCTACTAATTTTTTAGTTATTTTTCAAAAAATTTATCGTAAAAAAATTATTCTGAGAATCAGAGCCGTTAGAGTGTGATGGCTGTCAAAAAAATTATTTTTTAAATTTAAAAAAAATATATTTGTAATACACACAACAGCTTTACAATAAGTTTTTCAAAAAGCTAGAGCTAACCCAAACAGACCCTTAGATGTGATTTGTTCGGAGGGCTTTAAGGTGCAAAATAATTAATTAAATACAGTAATTTTTAAAATTTGACTACCTATGATCAAAATGTGAGAGTGCATGTGATTAGTATTGTAAGGGATAAATATACTATTTATTATCACTAGTATATTCCTTGCTATTTATTAGTAAAATTTAAATATTAATAATAATATTATAAAATATATTTATTTAGTTATAATGTCATATATTATCAAATTAATATGATGTGATAGCTAATTTTATTATTTTATTGGGAGATTGACATACTAATTTTATATATTTATGTAACATCTAAATTTTAATTTTTATATATATAACATCCCAATCTTCAATATTATATTAAAAAATTATTATTTAAGTTCTAATATTAATTATTAGAATAAAAAATTGAACTCTTAGGGATTCATAAATAAATAAATACTCGTATGATAGCAAAAAAAATCAAGAATTAGTGAAAGACATATCTATGTTCAACATCTATTAAAAAATTGAGTAAAAATGAAACGTCAAATTTGACCGCTTTCACGCGTCTTATAACCCTTTTGTCGAGGTTGAAGCAAAAACCTAATTTTAAAACACTGATAATAATGTTTAATAGAATCCACTAAAGAGCGACCCTCAATTTCTCCTGAAAAAAAAAACACTGATAATAATAACATCATGAAAGGTGTATATTGGAAGAAAAGCGACCCAAATCTACTTGTTATGTTTGGTAAATGCTTCGAAAATGACGTTTCATTAAAATTTAAAATTTTCAGAAGATAGAAAACTTCATGTCTAAGAATATTTTGGATTAAATTTAATTCAAAAAATGTGCGATATAAGAAATGTTTTTAAGTTCGAAAACTATTATATTTTATTTGTACAGTCAAATTTCTTATTTTTTAGAAAAAAAGATTTCTTAAGTTATTGATATTCAGTTATTGATTCAACTTTTGACTCTTTTTAGATTTTAATTATGATTTAATTTTTTTTAAAGCAGATAAAGTTTTGAACAAAACTATACTATGTTTAATGTTTATTACATTACTATATCCACTGATTAAATATTGGGTTCAATGTTCATTGTGGCATTCTGTGAGGGCCAATATTGATTTACTATAATGAAGTTCAGACATATGAATTATTTTGCTTTTGATAATAATTAATTTACCTTGATCATTTAAATTTAGAAAAATGATTTATGTATCCAAGCCCATGTAATGAGATAAAGGCTTGTTATAATGATATATTTTTATCATAATAATTGCACAATTAATTTAATAAATAGTTTTGGCTTAACTAAATAAAACAATCATTTAAATTCTATCTTTTTCTGCAAAACATGACATCTTTATGGATTTTTCGTAAGCTGTACAATCATTAAATTTTTTAAGTTTTATAAAAGATTTCTTTCCAAAAGAAAAGTTTTTTAAAATATTGAAAGCAATCTCAAGGTCTTTAAATCATTTAATCCTCGCTAGGCTAAGCGTATCCTGAAAAATTCATGATTTTTGACCATTATCTCCTATTTAACGGGTTTTCTCAATCTTAATTGAGATATAAAATCTCCTAAGTAAGTTGAACATATTTAAAAATTGCTAAAATTATTGAAAAATCTAGTGGTCTAATTTGAATATCAAATGCTATAAACGCGCTCATCTTTCAACCATTGAATAATTGAAAAGATTGAGGGTATTTTAGTACAAGTGAAAATCTATATAGCTCATCTATCTCCATTAGAATTTGAGTTATACTAACTTTCTCTACCAACTCATTTTAATACTCTATTCTTACACAAGCTTCTTTCTTGACATTTGGAGATTCTTAGATGCATTTCTAAAAACAAATAGCAAAGATAGGTCGGCTTAACTTGAAATATATTTTATGCACAATAATATAAGGTTGAAAATTTTTGAAGGAGTTTAGATTAAAAGCATGCATTAATTGACTCTTAATCATTTATTCTATATTTTTTATCTATATATTTCTTTTATTATTTAATATCATTTATGTAGTTTTCTCACGATTTGCCTCCTCAACCAATGAGGCCTCATCTCTCAATAACTTGAACTTTAAAAGTTCTTGTTTGGGCTACAACAAGGTGCATCAATATTTTGGTCAGCAAAATGACCTGTGTTTGAGCTTTAATGAACTACCTTAGATATTTGATCATGATGCATGACACTCTTAGAATTAGTGGCACGCGTATATATACGTCGACACCATAACACTACGATTCACCTCTAACGCACTTAATTAAAATCATAATTTTTTTAAAAGATTAAACATGCTTGTCAAACACACGTACACATGTGTCTTTAAATTAAAATTAAAATAAAAAATTTATTTTCAATATAACTTATTTCTTAACTAATATATGTGTCCTGAGGATGTGCTTGGCTCTCTCATCCAACCCATCTCTTTATAGGATTTCTCGTCTGACCAAAGAGCATTGTTGATCGTTGCTACTACTTTCTCCTTCGCCATCGTCATCAATGTTGAAGGTCAGTGCCATCATGTTGCTACTACTCTTTCCCATTTTTAATTAATGCTTATTTATATTTGGTAAGATATAAAATTTATTATATTGTCATGTATCTACGTCCTCTATTTTCAAATAATGCATGTCTATCACGTCCATCTCCATACATCATTAGGGAAAATTTTTAAAATATAAAATGTTAATCTTAATTAGGCATTTAGGCATGAAAAATTTTTTTTAAGAAAATAAACATAGTCGTCCGTTTGACGGACGACTGGCGCCGACGTGTCGTCCGTGCGGAATTAATTTTTTTTTCGTGATTTTAGGAAGCACGCGGAGAGTGAGAGAGAGAGAGAGAGAGAGAGAGGAAGCACGCGGAGAGGGAGAGAGAGAGCTTTTATTAATTTTTTTAATTAATATCATTATTTAAAAGATTTAAAATATATAATTTTAAAATATTTTTTATAAAATATTTAATAACTAAATATTTATATATTTAGTTATTTATTTATATATATATATAATTAAATATATAATTTAAAAATACTTAGTTTAGTTATTTATATATATATTTATTTATTTAATTAGTTATTTATTTATTTAAAAATATTTATTTGTTTAAAATATATAATTAGTTAAAAAAAAAAATTTAAATTATATAAATATTTAGTTATTTATATATTTATAATATATTTAGTTATTTATATATTTATTTATTAATTATATAAATCCAATATATTATATAAATATTTTATAAATTTTATAAATAAAGTAATTATATATATATTTATAAATTTATTTAGTTATTTATATATTTAAATTATATAAATATTTTTAAGTTATATAAATAATTTAAAATATTTAAAATATATAATTTAAAAATAATTTTTATAAAATATTTTAATTATATATATATAAATATTTTCCGAATGCTTTGTGTTTAAATGAAAAATGAAACGATTTTCTCATAGTTTATTTAATAAAATATACATTTTATAATATCAGAATGAAGATTACGGCCCATAACAACTTGAATTTGTTGATAACTTTGTATTGATAAACCGAAAGCAATTGACTAAGTATAAAAACTTCGAGTGTATCAAAACATTTGTAGATTAAGCGTAAGAAGTAAAAGGATTAGAGAAGCGGAGTGGAAAACGATGGGGCTATCTATTGAACTGAATACCTTAGAAATCCATCCAAATTGTGAATAACTATTCAATTTTGGCCCCTTCTATCGCTATGAGCCAAAATATTTGGAGTCACTGCACTGGGCAGGACATGACCAGTCTAAATGGATGGCCCATACTATTTCATAAACAAGTGCATGTGGTACACACCTAATCCTAAGTGCCAACAAGTTGCCAGACTCATGCAGGTTGACTTAACAGAACCCTTAACTGACATGCTTGAAAGTTCATGGTGGAGTGAGCGCAGTGGAGGCATCTCTAAAACTAAAACAGCAGTGGGCCAAAACCAGTAAGAAGGAAAGGAAGATTGAACCCTACTACATTAGGGAATATTTCCTCTTCTCTCAACATGATATTTGATAGCTTTGAACCCTACCACTCATTTTTTGATTGAACCCTACCACTCATCAATCAACTTTGTATTTATTATCCAACTCCTATCATAAAATAAGAAAAATCTCGTCTGCCTTTCAAAAAAGTCGAGCAAGAAAATAATGAAGTATTTCAGTCTAACTATAAGGGAAAAAATAAATTTAATAAATTTTGAATTCATTTTATGATTAATATCACCAACAGAGAACAAATTAAGATTTTATATTATATTGCGAAATTAATTAATTATAATATCCTAAATCAAAATTGTTTTTTTTCTTTTTCATTTTGATTTTGAAGCCGCCCGCCGTAGAAACTTATCCGCCACCTTATCCTTTAAGAGCCCCTTTACGTGCAGAGAATGGAAGGTTCTCTTACTTTCCTTCCAACTTCTACCTTCCAGCTTCCAACATCCACCAATATTGGTCTTCTCTCAAATTTTATTTTTTTCTAATTTTTTTTTTACATTAAATTTATTAGTAAATGAGAAATATTTTTTCCCAAAAAAAATATTATCGATAATTATATGGCAACAACATACTTATTGAGACCCTGGACAATTACGTGGTTTAATGAACAATTAAAGATGATGACTTACAGCTAAATCAGCTAATTAATTTTTTCTTTTGTAAAACTGATTAAAAACTGAACCTTCTATAAATAATAAAAAGCTGAAATCACATTATTTTTACATTCAATTCTAGCTTTTCATTTGAGAAAAAAAAACAGTTGAGATTACTCCTATCTAAAGACTAAATTAATAACTTAATAATTTTATTTTCAATAAAAAAAACTTTAAATAAGTATGAAGTATCAACCACAAAAGTGAACTAAGTAGTCAGCATCTTCTGATCGACATCACGAGATTATTTATAGATCGAGTACTGAATGATGGAAGGGCTGTCGTTCATCCACGGTTCTACCCAAAAAAAGGCACTTTCTGTAGAAACAATATTCTTGCGCTCATTAATTATATGACAGGCAATCGGCCAAATTATAAATTTAGTGATAAAGACTGGAACGCATAATAATTAAATAATAATAATTTTTAAAATTATAAGATATTTAAACAAAATAAAAAAAAATTCATTGATTAGTTAACTCAATAAAGAATTTAAATATTTTTTTTTAGTATTTGTTTTACAATTTTGAACATTTTATTTTGAAATGTTGAATTAAATTTATATGTGAATATATATTCTGATGCAATTTATAGAAAAGCAACGTGATGTTTTTTTGCAAGAGAAATGTGTACGTCAAACCAACATGATACCTTTTTGTTTTTTTGGGTTCAGTTTTCTTTTTGGTAAGCAACTGCTAAAAATATCATAAAACTTTTTGGCCTTATAATATACCTTGATGGAACCAACGGCTAGTCGGCCTTCTTTGATAGGGATATCAGTTCGAGTCAATGAGTTAAATTTGAGTGTGCTCTTGATACAGATATTTGATAGCTTCAAAAAAAATGTTTATTAGAGTCCAGTCAAAATTTTTCTTTTTTTTTTAATTTAAAAAAAAACGGAGCCCACTGATTGGAGTCCGCACGGTGCGGACTCCGCACGTAATATTTGCTCCATAAAAGCATTCCTCCTTATTTTTCTATGGTCCGAATCATCCCCCCTCCACAGAATTCGATAAACATTATAAATGAATCGAAATTTAAAATCATTAAATTTATTTATAGATGAGTATATATGCTCATTTCAAAATAAATGCTTATTTATATTTGGTAAGATATAAAATTTATTATATTTTTATATGCTGTTTATGTATTTTCAATATAGATGTATTGTCTCATATCACGCCCATCTCCATACATCATATTATTTTATCAGTCTATTTTTGACATACACCAACAAATATAGGTGGATATTATATAAAAAAGAGTATACAATTCTACTTGATCTATACATATAAACTAAAGAAGTGTAATAGTGAAAATATTTGTTTTATAAAGTTTTCTAAAAAAAAAAATACTTGTGATAATGACTAGATATTAGTCACTTGTGATAATGTTAGAATCATGTTTAAATAAGATTCAAGCAAGTTTTGGATATGCTTCAAATATTAATCAAATATGGTTAAGATATAGTTCCAACAAAGTTCGAATATGAATTAAATATGTTCAAATAAGATCTAAATTAGGTTTGAACATAGTTCAACTAAGACTCAATTGGTCCACATAAGAATTAAACTTGATCTTGATATGCCCTACTACAAATATGGTAGAGTGTGTTTTCCATAGCATTCACGTGCAAACTATTGAGTTAATATAATATAGAGTGCAAATGTAATAGTTGTAAGAAATCTGAGATTAGGAGATATTGCACAATAATCATAATGTAATATAGTGCAATCATTTATAATATAAAGAATGAAGAAAAAAAATCTATAAGATGTAAATTAAGAAGGATTAGAAATGTATATAAATGGATTAATGAAACAATATACATAAAACCATAACATAAATAATTAATATTTAAATAGAGAAAAGTAATATATAATTGAAGGACTTATGGATCTACACATAAATGTTTATGGTAGAATTATATATGACTAGATGTACATTTAAGAAATTTTTTTCTTTAAAATATAGTATATTTTGTATTGTATTGTATAAACTTCACAATCTACTCTATAAATATGTCATAAAACACTCATTAAAATTTATGAGCAAGAATTGCTTAAAAGTACTTATATTTATGGCTTGAAGACCTTATTAGTGGTCATCTTTCTTTGTTATTAAAATGATTTAGAGAAAAAAATTCTACCTATTATCAAATAGCTTTAACATCTCAAACAAGATAGGCAAGTACTTATAATGCACTCATCATTACTTACAAGGTCGCATTGAGGTATATGAAGGGGTTAAAGCTATAGAAAGTGTGATCTTAAATATTATTTAATGTATTTTATTTTAGTTTACTAGAAAGTAGATGAGTTCTTCATTAGTCCATGACTTCTAAAATTTTTGTTCTTCTCTTATGACATGTATGAAGGCTTCTTTCAGGTACTCAAAAAATTCTTTCCTCTTTAACTTTTGTGTTTGTAGAGATTGCTCTATAATATTCATCGAAAATCCAACACATCGACACCAAAACCATATGTATTTGGGTAGCATTAGATTAGCTCTTATTAGAAAATATAAGGAATTAATATGTTAGAAGAATAATTAAAAGTTAAAGTTAATGTAAACCATTTTTTTTTGAACTTATACTTTTAATAAAATAATATATTCCTTGCCTTACTATTTGACTATATATTGGAGTATGCAATTATTAGAATCATGTAGTATTTTCATCACGTACTCTTAGATTAATAACTTTAGAGTTATCAACTAATCTTGGCATCTAAGACTTAAAGAAAGCAAACTACTTCTCATCAATTAGGAAAAGATAATGAGCAAATATTTATGGCCTTGTGCCTTTTTGAAAGGATTTATGAAATTCTCGATCAATACATTTCATTTTTTGACTCTTTCTTCTAAACTCTACTAACTTTCTTCTAAATGTCAAAGATGGGCTAATATTTTTTTTTGACTTCTCCATTTCTTTTTCAATATATATATATATACCTCTTTTTTATCTCCTCCTTCTATGCCTCATCCTCAACCTCAGTTGAATGAATGATTGAGTTAGAGATAGGTATCTCCTCTCTCTCTCTCTCTCTCTCTCTCTCTCTCTCTCTCTCTCTCTCATGCTTCTCAATCTATGCAAAACTTTAAACAAGATTGGTCATAAAATTTAATTTCTATTTTAACCTTATTTAGATATTATCCAACCTTATTTAACCCTTCTTTAACTCTTGTTTAATAACAAAAAACTCCTTTAACATTTATAGAATTTTTTTTCTTTTTGATTAGATATGAGCATGTATAAGTAATTACCTAATTGCATTGATATAAATTTTATTTATTTATTATCATCACAACACACTATTTTTTTTATTTTATAATTAATTTATAATTTTATGTGATGCCTTTTCTTTTATTTATTATTGAGTATGGTTATCAGATAAATATAGTGGGCTATTTAAGGAAAAAAAATTTCTGCTAATGTTAATATATTAATTAAACAATTTAAGATAAATTCAAATATACAAGATTTTCTTTTAAAATTAACTAAATGGATTTTGCAAAATTTTTATGGAATAAATTAATCTCTGTCAATCTTCTATACAAGCTATATAGCAAAGCTTACTAATACTAGGTTAGATCTAAAATATAGCTAGTATCTTTGTATATAATTGAAGTCTCTCACCAAAGAATCAATAACTAGTATGCACATCATGTTTCTTAGTATATAAGGTATGAATTTCATTGATATGCCTAAGGGTTTATCATACTAAAATCGGTTATTGATCTAGATAAGATTATAAATTCAATGGAATAGCTCTACTTACATATAATTAGGCTATCACATTCCCTTCTTTAATAAGCCTTAATTCTTTATATTGTTAGAGATTATAAGCCCTTTAAAATTTTTTTTATGATCTATTACATAAAATTCATCCATTTTTTATTTGAGATTATGTTATTAATTATAGATGATATAACTCATAGTTACTGATAAAGTATTTCATGGCTAGTTTAGATTGATTACATTCATAATTAAGCAATTGAGTTTGATAACTTATGATGGCAAATACAAAAAATAAAAAAATTAATTTTATTATTTCTATGTTTTTTTTTTTACCGTTCATCACCCATTATGTCTAATTTAGATTCTACTAGCTATATCATGATCTAATGATTAATATCACATAAAATTTCCATATGGAGAGTTGTTTCACTTTATTATGATGATTTATCCTGCCTTGTGACTTGACTAGTTTCAAAGCATATACTACCTTATTAGGGCAATAAATTTTGAATCAAAATATCTTCTTCAAGTTAATTCTAGCCAATCAAAATATAAACATATCTTCAATAATTGAAAGTGTCTCAAAATGGTCTCCTCAACTATAATTAATCTTAGTGAACAAAGTCCCATTATGAGATTAATAAAAAATTCCTTATATGAAGTGACTTGAACACATAATATGATTTCTTATGAATATTTTATACAAGTTTAAATAATTATTAGCACTAGCTCATTAGACCTCTTTCCTTATCTTTTCTTCATGAATTTCCTATTTGAGAAGAGAACTCTCATATTATAATCTTTTTTTTTTCATATAAGGCTTCTTAGATTCTCATGATTATAATATAACTATTTGATTACTCTTCATTGTGCTATATTGCTATAATTTACATTCTATTGTACCATGGCCAATGGATTTCACTCTATTTTATCTATCTTAAAATGTCCTATCTTATAATAATTTTGACTACATTATATTGCATCAACCATGTAGCATGTTGTGTCAAAGTTGTTGGATTACACTCTTTGTATCTTCTATAAGATAAATTCTATTTGAATCCTCTTAGAATAAGGTTAAAGATGATTCAAATAAAATTCAAATCATGTAAACTCTGTTTGAACCATATTCAACTTTTTATTAAAATAATATTTTTTGAACCATATTCAAGCCTAAATATGTAGTTGTAGTCAATTTTACTCCAAAATGAATATTCATGCATTTTTTTTAAAATAAATAGCTATTATATTTGATCAATTAAGAATATTGTGAATTATATAAATTAAAATTTTAAAATATCTAAGAATATATATATATATATATATATATATATATATATATATATATATATATATATATATATATATATATATATATATAATATATCAAAAAAATCGAGGTTCGAGTTGACTGAATATCTTGCAATTGGGTTGAGAATTGACATTTAAGATTTCAAGTCTGATTTGGATTGATATGTGAACCCCAAAGTGACTCAAATTGACCCACAGGTGGCTCTTAAATTTGTGGCCTTAAACCTTCCTCCTGATTTCTCGAGTCTTGACTCTCGCAATTAATAAACTAACCTAATTTCGCTATTCAGCATTTTGGCTTCTCAAAGCTTGACCTTATCAGCTCATCATTCATCGCCTCATCAGCTCACCTCGATGATAAAGCTCCTAGGCTTTACACCTTTACATCAACATTTGCTTAAGCCACAAAGCTTTGGCCCATCATTGCTTTGCATTTGCAAGTCTTTGGCTAGGTTTGCACTTCACACACCTCCACAGTGGTGGAAGCTTCATGGCTTTGTGAGTTTGTGTAATGGTATATGTTTTTCATTATTTAGAATATTTGATGGCATAAAAATATAGGAAGTTTTTGAAATACTTGAAAGCTTAGAAAAGAATTTTGTTATTTGTGTTTGGTCATTTGGGGTTGCCACTAAAGCTTCTCTATTTGATTGTTTTTATAAAAAAAACTTAAAGTAAAACACTAAAACTAATGTGTTCGGCTTTTGGAGCCTTGCTTGTGTTTGGTTGTTTGGGGTTGCCACTAAGCTACTCTATTTCTAACTTTAAGGAAATTTGAAACTCAAAGTGAAAGTAATGTGTTTGACCTTCACAACATTTCTTTATTTTATTTGACGTCTTACACTCCTACAATATTTCTTTTACTAGGGTTTGGCCCTTACAACAATTCGATTGGTCCTTTCTTTTGTTCCTTTTGTGTTCCAAGGTACATGTTTTACAACAGAAAGCATTTTTGTTTATCTTGTATTGAGAAGAGCCACAAATAAAATCATTTAACATCTTTGCTTCTTGATTTAAGTAGTTTAAAATTTTAGAAATATGCTTCACAAAAAATTAGGTGGGCAGGCACAATAATTTAGTTTGAAACCTTCAAATTTCAAATGTTTGATGTGTTTTCTAATAAAACTTACATGGGCATTTAAGTATACAATTTTATATGATGTTATTCTTATGAGCTTGTTACAATGCACTAAATGCTTTAAAAAAGCATTAAAATTAATGTGTGATGGTGTGGGTTATGTATTATTCATTATTTTGATAGCATTGATATTATTTGTTTGATTGATCATTTATCAATTACTCATTGTAAACTTCTATTTAAATGGAAGATTCTAGTACATTTATTGATATTGCTAACACTAGAAAGAAAGAGATTTTATTTAAGCAAAAGTTGAGGAGAATGAAACTAGAGAAATAGATGACAAGGCATGTAATAGACATGCTAGAAAGAAGAGAAGATTGACTTCATTTGTGGGGACATTTTTATATACTATCACCTAAAAATGATGGAAAATAGAGATGTAAATGTAAGAAGTGTGGTGCAAATTACATATGTGATAGTAAGTTCAGCCTTGGTAATTTAAAATGGCATTTGCAACCTTGTAAGAAGAGGAAAACATATGATATAGGATAACTTATTCTACAAAGTAATTCTAGTACATCTATTGCTATGACAAGCTATGTTTGACCACCAAGTGTTCTATGATTTGATTACAACTTGCATTATCATGCATAATTTACCATTTCAATCTATTGAATAGTCGATTTTAGAGCACTTTTACTTTCTATGTCGAGACTTATACCTTGTATTAAGAAATATAGTTAGAAATGATTGCAAAAATATTTTAAGAGAGAAGGACAAATCAAGACAATGTTAAGTAAAATAATCAGTCGAGTTTGGTGGACATCTAATTTGTGGACTTTTATTAACACTAATGAATTTATATGTTTGACTGCACATATCATTGATCAGGCTTGGAGATTACAGAAAAAATTTTAGACTTTTGTTTTATACCACCTCCATATGATCATGGTCTTGCATTATTTGAAGCAATACAAATATTCTATATGATCAGGAATTTCAAAAGAATATTTTGAGTACTACTTTAGATAATGCTGCTGTTAATAATGTAGCTATTGAATTCTTAATGTATAAGTTGAATTTAAGAGGTGGTCGTCTTTGTAATAAGGAATTCTTTTATATATGATGTTATATGCATATTATAAATTTGATTGCTCAAAAAGTTTTGAAGGAGATAGATGGATCAATCTCAAAGGTTTGTGAAAGTATTAAATATGTCAAAGGTTCTCAAGCTAGAAAGCAAAGATTTTAGAGTGTATGAGATAAAGCTACCCTGAAGAAAAGAAGGGGTTAAGACAAGATGTTCCTACTATATGGAACTTTAGTTTTATTATGCTTGATAGTGTCATCTATTACAGGCATGCTTTTCTACATTTATAAAGAGGTGACTCAAATTAAGAATTATTCCTCAAATAATGAGTGAGAAAGAATGGTAAATATATGCAACTTTGTAGCTCCATTTTATGAGATTACTTATGTTTTCTCTAGCACACAATATTTTAATACAAATTCTTACTTTTATAGCTTCTCTACAGCATAAGCAACATTAAAACATTGAAGTTCAAGTGCTTAAGAATACATTACAATGTGGCAACAAACATGTCCATAAAGTTTAAAAAATATTGGTATGATTTTGTGTAATACTTGTTATAGTTGTTATTCTTGATCCAAGATATATGTTTAATTTTACTGAGTGGTTTTATAAGAAACTATATGAAGGTGACTACATAAGTGAAGTTGCAAAGGTGAGGGAAAAATTATTCTTATTATTCAAGAATTATTCAAACTCAAATATTCAAGGTTCCTCAACACGAACATCAGTAGTAATTCAAGCAACACATCATGATAATTCAAGAATATCCAACTCAACAATTATTAAATCCCAATTTTTATCAATATTATTTAAAAATTTTAAATCAATTCAATTTTACATGCTTCATTATGTTAATATTTATTATATCTCATTTATTATAATTTGTAAAGACTTTGATTCTTTTGATGATTCTTTTGATAACATGCCAAGGAAGTATGAGCTTGAGCTTTACTTAGATGAGCTTATGATTGACAGAAATGTTGAGTTAGATATCTTACACTATTGGAGAGGTAATCAATATAGGTTTCGTAAGCTTTGGCTAGTGATGTTTTGTGTATACCATTTTTCACTATTGCTTCAGAAAGTGCAAGTAGAAATAATGGAAGAATTCTTGATTAATATTGAAGTGTACTAAAACATGTCATTATTGAGGTCGTGTCTACAAAGGATTGGTTATATGGTGACCAAGATTGAAACATACTTTTAATTATCCACTTTTACATGTTTCATAAATTGCACATTTCTAAGTTAAAAACATCCATTTTTTGTAGATTTACTTGACTCTGAACTTGAAAGGTTACTAAAAATATCATGAGGAGTACCATCACTCAAATTAATAGAGAAGATGGCGATAATTTAGTTGATACGGCAAATTAGTTTTTTCTCATTTTTCTATAATTATAATTTGAACTTTGATGGATGATAGTTATATTATTGAACTTTATTTTGGAAAATATTGCACTTTATAGCTTGTGGTGCTCATATGTGATAATGTGATTGTACTATTGTATTGGTTCTATGCTTAAATGTTTTTATAATTTTTTATGTTAAGATTGTAAACCGATGTGGTGGACTAACATGAAAAACTATGATGATATATGTAATTTGATTTGCATCCCTTTATGGCTTTTACCTCATGATGTTGCAATTGTATTTATATAAATATGTATTATAAGGTCTACACTTTTGAAGCCTATTCTAGTCCACTATATTTTGCATCGTTAACATGCATTCTCTCACTTTGATTTGACATATTAAAATGACTTTTCTTAATATTATAGCCATATAACTTTGCTAGAGTTAATCGAAGTGCAATTATGCTCTTCTGATTGTACTTATATTCCTCTTTAATCATGCCTTCTTGATTAAATAATTTCTTAGACTATTTATGTTCTTTTGATCTAGACTACTCATAATATAATCATATCCCTTTGATTATACTACACACCTTTGTCATACTCTTTTGACTAGGTAATGCTTTAAATTGGTTATGTTTTAGTCAAATTCATTCTTAGTCACACTTTTTGAATAAAATATCTCCTAGTCTAATTATGAATTTTTTACTGTTTTTTTCTATTTTTGATATGACCTTGCTCTTTTCGAACAATATGATATTTTTTATTAACTTTATTGATCGATTGAATTCTGTGATTAATAGTGTATCATTCTCACAAAGATTGAGTGAGTTAATTACTAATTTATACTAAGTTCACTATTATCAAACTAAGTAAAGTTTTTAGAAACAAAATATTTTTAACTTTAGAAAATATATTTTTATAGTTTTGCATGAAATAAAGTTGATGTTCTTATGATTAAAATTAGTACTCTAAATTTATGCAGTTTTGGTGATTATCTAGACTAAATTATCTTTGAACAAACTTGACGCCACGGAACTATGGGTTCAACGCCAAGTGTTAACTCGATTTTCTCCTTATGAATGACATTTCAGTTTATAGTATCAAGCATAAATATATATGCTATATTATCTATGTCTAGATCAATATAACCTAACCAATCCCTTTAACTAGTTTTTTGTCTAGTCCCGATAAAATTTTGAAAGTTTACATTTTCTTTATTTTCATTGACTGCAAATCCCTATTTAGACATCTATTTGTTTATCCCTACTATTTTTCTAGTACTCTTCCAATGTCCCTAAGTTACAACTAGTTTTAACATTATATTTTGTTAGAATGTAAGTAAATTATGCTAAAAAAATAGAACATAATTTGCAATGAACACATAAACACTTTTTATATATCATTCCACAAACATAGTTTAATATAAGACAATATTTAAGCAATACAAATTTAAGGTACAATTACTTTAGCTATTCATAGTACAAGTGAGAAAATTCATCGACCAAACTAAGAATAATTAGAGAGAATGGAAAGAGATAATCGAGTAATTTCTTCTAAATTTACTCTTTATTTCCTTCTCCCTACTTCCCGAGGGAGAAACAAATGACTTCAGTTACAAACTCTATCCTGGATCATCTTCACCTTATCTTCCACAAGAGTTGACACTTTACACTCAGTAAAACATAATATAAACTCACATAGCACTCACAAGACACAACATGGCACTTGCGTCAATCTCCAAGTGAGCCTCACTCACTCACACTTAAAAATCACACAGCCAAAATAATTTTTCTATAGAGAATTGATCCCTATTTATAATCTAGGTGGTTGTTCCCCTTAGAACTGGAATGAAACTCCCCAAAAGTTTTGTCAAAACCACTTACTTGTCGTCATCGCAATGTTGTGAGTATGGTGCCTATGCACTATGTACATGCGAATGGGTAGTGCCGCAATGTTGGATCCTCTATTTTTTGGCTTGATTGATTTTATAGTGCTGGTGCTCAAGGTGCAATACTTTAATGCTGTAAGATCCATCTTGGTGTCCTCTAGCTAAAATTTATCTAAGTCCTTAATGTTGAGCCGCTCTAGCATAAAAGCTATCCTTAATGTCTTTTGATTCTTGATCCTTGTGAACCACATTACGCTTTTGCCTAAGTTATCTTTGTCTTCATCTAAAATTAAAATACAAGGTAACGATGTTTCTTTGAAGCGTTGGGCCTAGTTTTACTTTTTCCTTTGAATTTTTAAAATTTTCTATTTCAACACAAAACTAACTATAAATAGCATATTTTTATAGAAGTTAAATAAGTAATTAGTATAAAACATACTAAAAATTTAACATATTTACTACTAAACATTTATTCAAAGTTATTCTTTTTAAAACTTTTAAGACACAGCATTATCTTTTAGCCAAGAAGTGAACACAATTAATTAATTATGATTATTATAAATCATATCAAGTCAATTTTTTATAATTTTAAGAGCAATAATTTATCGTCAAAAAATTAATATTCTTTCATACAAGGTCTACACTTATGATGCAATCTATGAACATGATGATGCAAACATGACAAGATACATGAGGCTTTTGATGAAAAAAAGTAGGACAAGACACACTTTTGACATGTCAAAAAAAACATTAATGTATTTATTCTAATAAATTTTAACAAACAAATATAAATAAAGAATTTGCAACAAGTGAATAAAACAAGCTAAAACCTCCGCAAATAATATGTTTAATAAGACAATTCATAAATTTTATATAACCACAAAATAATTTAGAAAAAATTTTTAATTTTTTTCACAAATATCAAAATATAAACATCAATATTTTAATAGAAAACAATTCAACAATGAACTATAAATTTTAATTTTCTTTCATTCACATGTCTTTGACCTCTATTATCATCATCATTGAATAAAATAACTTCTAATTCAGCTTATCAGATAGATTTGTAATTGAATTCTCATATCATCAAGAGATTCAAATCCATCTTAACATAGAACATCTTGTTATCACCTTCAATGTAAATTTGAGACTTTCTTGATAGAAGATAGAGATTATTGTGAACATAAACCAAATCTCATTATGGAGTTATTTTGTTCCTCTTTATTGATTATATGAATGAATAAGTGCTCCAATTTCTCTCACAACAAGTGAAAGAAGAAACTTGATTAAAAAATTTTATAGCAAAAGTTTGAAGAAGTGGTGTTAAAGCTTCATGAATTAACCATCATATCTACGGTTCCATCTTCCACCTATCACACAAAAATTCTTGATCTCCAACTTCATTTAAATAACTAAAAAAATTTAGCTAACTCCACAATTACTAGTCTTTTTCATAATCATTTAGAAGAATTATAATAACCAAGACTTTTTCATATTTGAAATTTCTAAATCTTTTTGGTGAAATACAATGAGGATTCAAAATTCATTCTTAGCTTGAGTATCTTTATAAAAAATAATAATAAAATTAAATAATAAATATATTATGAAAAGAAAATATTTTAATATTTAAAATGTAACTTACCTAGGATTTAAAGAGTATACCAAATGTGTTTTCTCTCTTGTACTCCAAAAATAATTTGAATAGTCAAAATCTTTAAGTCCTTCTAAATTGACTTTCATGTTATATATTGCCTCTTTACCTTAAGTAACATAGTATTCCACATCTCATAAAGATGCAAACATGGATAATTGTATAGTAATGTTATAGCTAACGTGGTGTTTTTATTTGTAGTGTTGTAGGGACATCATATCTAGGAGGTACTTATTTAAATGATCGAGAATGACATCTAAAGAATGATATGATCTCAAGAGATAGAAATATCACCATATAATGGACTCAATAATCTAATAAGACTCCTAAGGCATATCGATCTACATATATGAGAGCCCTTTTTCATACTTTACATGGATGAAATAAAGTTAGGCATATTTTAAGCTGGGCTCTTTAGTTTTCTATGAAGGTGTTGACCTCTTTTCAACTCCATCCTCTTAGACTTATGAATCTTCTAGACACTAAGATTTCCTTAGTCATAAGACACATCTAGTGATTAGGTGAACACTTAACCTAAGCCTAGAGACTTAGAAGTGTTAATCATAAGATTAGGTTATGCCTTAGGGGTTAAGGAAATTACTTATCCCATAGACTAAACACAATCTAGATACACTTTCTCAAATCAAACCCAAACTCAATTCTCAAACCAAATCTCAAATTCAAATTCAAATTCCAAATCTAATTTCAAAATTTGACTCCAAATGATTGAAACCCAAAATCAACTTCAAATCCTAAAATCCCTTCCTAAGCCATATGAACCACATTCATAAGCTTAGCCAAAACTCCCATTAAATCAAATCAAACTCAATTGATCTCTTTATAAATCAATAATTCCTTCATTTATATTCATAAATATAAATGAAATCCAAATTCAAATGACCAAAACTATATAAAAAAATTAAATTCAAACTCAATATAAACCCTTTAAGCCAATTCTTTGGACTTAGCCAAATTCTATCCAGATTAAGTCAAAACTAATGAATTTTCTCTTGAATCAATCATTCATTCAATTATCTACCCAAATATAAATGAAACCTACAATCATCAAATCAAATCAAAACCAACCCAAGTCAAACCCAACTTAGCCCTTTGACTTGAAAATTTCAAATGAGCCAAAATCCTTAGACTCCAAATTGAATGCTTGAATTTATATTCCAATCAGGGCTCATATATAAGTTCAACTAAATTCGAATCAAACCAAAACCAAACTAATTGACCCACTTAGGTCCACTTGACCCAAAGTGACCTAAAGGACCCATTTGAGCCAACTTTTAATCCAACCTAAGTTAGATCGAACCAAGCTCACCAAAATCTTCCACCATGATTGTTGATCACCATAGGATGATCAATTGCAATCAATTGGGTCAAACCAAGCCCAATTGGCTAATCTAGGGCTCATATGGCAGCAAAATAAAACTTTGGAGAAAAAATCCAAAGTCCTCAATCAATCTATCATCCATTCCAATCACCCCAACAAGATGTCAATCAATTTGGAGCCAAAAAAATCAAAAAAAGATTGTATTTTTGGCCATTATAAAAGGATGGGGAGATGAGTCTTTACATCTATTCCTTCCATCACCATTCAGCCTCCAAAAGCTCCCCAAAGTAAAAAAGGAACCCATCCCCCACTTCTTGGAGTCTTCTTGAGCTCAAAAACATAAGTAATTGCTCTTCCAGCGAGGCGACGGTAGACATCGGAGAAGATGACGTTCCGAAGGGAGGCAAGGGCTAAAGATCACTCCAAAGCTTCCTCACATACCTAAGAGTTTGCTCAGATCTTCACCTCTGCCGAGAATCATCCCGGGCGAGGTAAATTTTGCCAAACCGTAGCCGGCCTTAAGATTTCACACATTTTGTATTAATTTTCTCATGATTTTAGGAATTTTTCTTAGATAATCCACCATTTTTACTTTAAATCATCTAAATTAGGAAATAGAATTTTTCTGCAAAATCGTGAAAAATGGGTTCATTTGGACAAGTTTTGGCTTAGAAACCCTCATTTTTTTTTCCAAAAAGGCCTGAAAACATTATTCATCGCCGCTACGCACCATCCCGTCGGGGTTCACGGATCTCAATCGATGCTCCGCGCGACCGAGCCTTCGATCGCTGATGTGATCCGTCCGATCACACGGTTTGCACAATCAGATGGCTCGGATCGCACATGGATCGCACGATCCGAGCCTTCGATCTCGATGTGATCGATCCGACCGCGTGGTGCGACGACGCCGGACGCTCGATCATGCGATCCTGGTCTCTTGATTGCGTGATCCAATATGGACCATCCGATTTATGATCGGATGGTCAAGAGTTATGGATCATTTTCTTCCCCCAAACACCGACGTCGACGCCTTATTTCCTTTTTATTAAAAAAATTAATTTAAATCACATGAAAATTTAAAAATTTATAAAAAATAAAATACTAAACCAAAATTATAAATAAGGGCTCGTTGGATTTATCTTTCCGGTTGGAATCCAAAAAATCCAAAATCCTCAAATTTTACTAATTATTGTGAGCTTAATTTGTGTTTTAGTGAAAATCATATTTCATTAATTAAATCCAAAATATAAGTCAGATTAAGTAGAAATTTTCAGAAATTAAAACTAAAGTTAAGACACACTTACCATAAAACTTTCAAGTGAAAAAGATTTATATATTGGGAGAAATTTAATTTTGAAATACCAATTATCCATTTTAATAAAATAAATCAAATAAAAATTCAGAAATTTACAAAAATCTTCAAAATGGCTTAAATCACTTCAATTGACATCTAGGACTCTTAAGAAAATAATGTGATCTTTTGAATCTTAATGAACCCCAAATAAACACTTAAGATTAGAGTTTAATCAATTAAGGAGTTAATTAAAATATAACCTAAAAATAATTTAAATATTAAATCAAAATCAGAAATGAAATAACACTTCAGCAATCATTAATCAAACCTCAAATTAGAAAAATATCACCTTAGAGAAAACTAAATTAAATATGATTAAACCTATTTAAGTTAATAAAACTCAATTAAATGATTAAATCTTAAATCAAACTCAAAACCCAATAAATTTAGGAAACTTTAATCATTTGATACTAATCGAATTAAATCAAATAAAATAAAAGTAAACTTAATTAACATATGATTAAATCATATCCATTTGAAATAAGATAATTAATTAACCATTAAATTTTTCAACCTTATAACTAAATCAAACATGATAATGAAATCAAACCAACATAATAAATGAATCAAATCAAGTAAAACCCTAATCATGAATAATCAAACTTAATTAATAAAACATATAATTAATGAAAACTTAATAAATTAATCCATCAACTTAATAAATTAAATTAATTTTATAAATCACATTAAAATTAATCCAAATCAAACACTTAATTAATCTACTAATTAATTTAATCACACCTATAAAATAAACTAATTAAGTCAATTAAATTACTCAAATTAAACTTAAGCTTAATCAAACATAAAATGCAATTAAATGCTAATCAAACCCTAATTTAAACTTAAATCAATAACTCATTAATTACGCCATTAACCTAAATAAATATGAAATCAAATTAAAAGTTAAACAAATTTTTATTTAACTTAATAATTAATCATACCTCTTAAATAAACTAATTAAGTTAATCAAATTAATTATATTAAACCTAAGCTTAATCAAATATAAATGCAATTAAATACTAATCAAAACCTAAATTAAACCTAAATTATTTAGTCATTAATTACATCATTAGTCTAAAGAAAAATGAAGTCAAATTGAAATTTAAATAAACCTTTATAATGAACATAAATACACTTCTTAATTGAACTAATCACATAATAACATTGAACCTAAGAAAACCCATAGACTAATAAAGCAAATTAAATCAAATTAAATCAAATTAAATTAAATTAAGAAAGACTCTCATCAATTTAATATGTAATCAAATCAAATCTCATTCAACCTACTTAAATAAGATAAACTAATTAACTATCCAATATAAGAAATCAAAATACAAACCAAACTTTGATGAAAATGATAAATGGATGTGATCAAAAATAAAATCCTAATTATAAAGAATCAAACCCAATTAAAATCAAAATAAAATCTCAAATCTAATCCGATCAAACTACAAATAAATGAATCACAATTGAATTAAATAAATATAAAGTTAAATCACATAACCATAATCAAAGAAAAGAGTTAAATATTAATTTAAAAGGATATTGAATTATCAAAATTTAATTAAATCAAAACATCTAATCTAAAATTAATCTACTAGAAAAAAACACATGAACTTAAACAAACTTAAATTTCATTAAATAAAGGATGTTGAATTATCAAGATTTAATTAAATAAAAACATCTAATCAAAAATTAATCAACCAAAAAAAAACACATAAACTTAAACAAACTTAAATTTCATTAAATACTAAGGATATTGAATTATCAAGATTTGATTAAATCAAAACATCTAATCTAAAAATCAAAAACACATGAACTTAAACAAACATAAATTTCATTAAATACTAAGGATATTGAATTATCAAGATTTAATTAAATCAAAACATCTAATCTAAAATTAATCAACCAAAAAAAACACATGAACTTAAACAAACTTGAATTTAAAAAAATACTAAGATATTGAATTACCAAGATTTGATTAAATCAAAACATCTAATCTAAAATTAATCTACCAATAATACATGAACTTAAACAAACTTAAACTTCATTAGATATTAAGGATATTGAATTATCAAGATGTAATTAAACTAAAACATCTAATCCAAAATCAATCAATCAAATACTTATACAAATTCAAATTCTAAACTCTAAATCAAGTCAAATGAATCAAATTAAATCAATTACATAAATTCAAATGGGCTAATTAAGATATTTAAGGATCTTAGTTATACTCTTAGAGTTAAGATGTTGAATAAGGTGAGTTATGTCTACAAATAGACTTCATTCTACTCCTCATTCTTGAAAACTTAAACATCACTTTAACCAAATAAAAGTGCAATAAAAATGAAAAGTAAATCATTAAATCATTTAAATTGAAATTACCCAATGGTAAAATTTAAAGTAAAACTCCAAATTGAAACTTAAACTAAAGAAGCCTAGTAAAGCTTTGCTACACAAGCCTTAAGCACACATATTAGAATACTAAGTCACCACTTCTAATGCTAAGTTAGCTATATATAATGTTATGTTTTGTTTGTGATGTAATGTTTAGACTAGATGTTGGTGTATGTTTTGTAGATGGATGTTAGGCGTTATTAGCCTAATCATATTTTCTCGGAGGTTGTGCTCCTCTATAATAAAAAATATAAATGCTTTTGTGTGTTACTTAGCCTAAGCGTAACCCATGTTAGGACAAGTGGGCTTGGTTACCCATGTGTCAGGTGCTAAGTCCAAATTATTCATATAATTGCTTGGGTAGTATGGCGTGTTTAGCTAACATTTATTTTCCAGGTGTAGCTAGATTTATTTTTCCTATTTTTGATATAATTTTGTAGGAATTAGATTAGTGTTATGGGAGATTAGGATGAGCAAGTACAAGGCTTAGTCCTGGGTGCCCTATGATGCCTTTGGAGCAAATCAAATCAAAAGAAAGAGAATGAAGAAATGAAGAAAAGAAGACCCCATAACATGTATTATTTTATAATCCGAGTAATGGTAAAGCTCGCTTCTCATCTTTTTTTTTTCTCTTTTGGGTGTACAAAACCGACGCGACCGCCTTTATTCTTTTAGGTAGTCTATAAAATTATGTGATGTTGTGTTTAGATTGCATTAGAACAACATGCTTTTCATAGTTTCTTTATGATTGATGCTTGAATGTGTGCCTGATGCGCTCTTAGGATAAAATTAAATTTTTATCTAATTAGCAACTCATAACTAAAATTTTAAAAGAACTCATAACCTCACATAAAAGCTTAGGAATTAAATCAAGATAATAAAATTTTTAGTAACCCCTTACGGATGGTTGAATGAATGTACATATCATGCATATCATATTATTTCACTCTTGTTAAGAGGGAACTTCCATCTGTGAGAATCAAGGCTTAACCTATGAGAGCCTTTGGTGGAAGAACACCCTTTCTCTTTGATTTAGACCATAATCAAATTCTCATGCATTTAGGCATACAAAATCCCATAGCTGTGTCAAAGAAAAAAGTCCAAAAGAATTAAATAAATTTGATAAATTTTGCATTAGATTAAGTCATGGATTCATACCACTCATGCTCTAGTCTCTTAGGGAATAAGTTTAAGGACTTAATCTCCTTTCTAAATGAATAAACAGCCATCTTGCAAAGTATAAGACTTGCCTACATGGATTTAAAGCATAAGAGGAGTGCCACACCGTTAATAAGTCCGCAATGGTATTTCATTCTCTCTTATGGAGGTAAACCATATACTCATTTTTGGCTTAGATTTAGATCCTGCCTTTATTTTATACCAAGGCTCCCTAGTTTAAGAATTTGAGGTAGCTGTTTCCTTCGGGCTATAAGCGTAAATCTTCACCTCTTAGTCATTTTCACAATCTTGTATTGTGGAATTATATACCATAGCAATCTAATAAAATGTCAACTCAAATAATTAACTCTCTTCAATTTTAAAAATATAAAGCCCAACTATAGGGTAGATTGGAATGCTCATTAGGCTTCCTAGTATCATGAGCATTTCCTACTTTCTCTCTTTGGATTCCAAAAATGAATCTTCTCCTTGATCTATCTTATTTGATTTTCTAAAATAGATAATCCTTTGATAGTCTTAACCTTGAAATCTTTGGAGACCTTAATTATCTACTTTAATCGAGAGTATTCTTAAGAAATTCTCATTCCTTAGGATGTAATTAAATATGGGGGCTTGCCTCCATAGGGAACTTAACCAACCCAACTTAAAATAAACCCTACTTTACTCTTCCATGTATCATGCCTTAAAAGTCCTTATTAGGTGATTAAGTCTATTATAGGGTGGTGATTTCTATCTTTTGAGATAGTACATTATTCCTTAATGTCATACCCGATCACTTCAATAAGTACACCCTAAGATCTGCATGGACTTATATTTTGTACCACATCTTAAAAATAAACACCACAGATTTTTCTGGTGACTCCGCTGGGGAAGGTTCCTCTCTCCATCTTTAGTAGATAATTATTATCTCTAAGTATCGACAGTGGACTTATATTTTGTATAGGTCTGAGACTATCATTCTTTCCGTTGGCACTTAGCTTATTTCATCCTTAAGCAAAGCTCGCCAACATCCTTTAGGTTTTAGGACCTCACCCGTAGTCTTAAAATCCCTATTAGTTCCCAATAGAAAATTAAAATTAATCAAACAAAGGAGATGACCAAAATTAAGAACCTCTTCACCATTCTAATGGTGAGGCAAGGTTCATCCTATGAACAATAAAAAAATAAAGCCCTTTTGCAAAATAACATGTCTTTCCAAAAGCACTTTTTCAAATTCTACATAATAAGAGATCTTTACACAAAAATTTGTAAGAAATTTTCAAGAAGGCACAAAACACATATAACCAAACCTATTTTAACAAATCCTATGATTATTACAAGGAGGTTCCTTTTCAAAAATCAAAATCAACAATTTTTTTAAAAAAATAAAATCACATTTTCTTTGGAAATGGCTATCCCCATCCCACACACTCAAATTTGTTGGATGGAGATTATATTTTCAAATTAAATTATAATATAAAATTGAAGCTCCACTTAGCATACTTCACATGTGCTAGAGTTGAAGTTTCCCCTCTTTTTGAAAAGTAATAAATCATACACACATAAAAGAGAAGTCAAGACATATTTGAACCACCCCCCCCCCACTGGACATAACCAAATTTGTCAAATGGGAGTGCCCCTTCCCATGGAGAAGGTAGAGCAAATTGAATTCTATTTGCATTTCTGATAAAAATCCTTCTTACTAAAGTCTTGGACTTCAAAACACATTGGGAGCTCATTTGACATGTCCAAGTATGTCAAATGAGAACCCTTTTTGAAAATCATAAGAACAAATGGAACTCCATTTACTTAAGTTTGTTAAATGAGTTCCTTTTCTTTCAAGAATAATAAACATATTTGATTTTCACTTAATATGCCAAATTTGTTAAGTGAGAGTTTCATTTTCAAAAATCACAAACACATTTAACTTTCACTTAACATACTAAATTTGTTAAGTGAGAGTTTCATTTTCAAAATCACATTTGACTTTCGCTTAACATACCAAATATTTTAAGTGAGAGTTTCATTTTCAAAAATCACAAACACATTTAACTTTTACTTAACATACCAAATTTGTTAAGTGAGAAATTTCAAAAAAATCATAAACACATTTAACTTTCACTTAGCATACCAAATTTGTTAAGTGAGAGTTTCAAAAAATCATAAACACATTTAACTTTCACTTAAATATAATTTGTTAAGTGAGAGTTTCATTTTCAAAAACACATTTGACTTTTGCTTAACATAACAAATTTGTTAAGAGAGAGTTTCATTTTCAAAAAAATCATAAACACATTTAACTTTCACTTAACATACCAAATTTGTTAAGTGAGAGTTTCATTTCTAAAATCATAAACACATTTAATTTTCACTTAACATACCAACTTTGTTAAGTGAGAGTTTCTTTTCAAAAAAAAAATCATAAGTTGACTTTCTTAACATGCCAAAGTTTTTAAGTGAAAGTTTTATTTTCAAAATCATAAACACATTTGACTTTCACTTACATACCAAATTTGTTAAGTGAGGGTCTCTTTTCAACACACATTTGATCCCTATTTTAACATACCAAATTTGTTAAATAAGGATCCAATCTTTCATGTCAAACAACACTTGAGCTTCTACTTAACATACCAAATTTGTTAAGTGAGAGTCTCATTCTCAAAAAAAAAAAAACAAAAAAAAAAAACAAACACATCTCAAACACATTTGGGACTTTCACTTAACATACCAAATTTATTATGTGGACTCCCATCTTCAAAGAAAAGCAAATTTATTTCACAATCACATTTGACTTTCACTTAACATACCAAATTTGTTAAGTGAAAATCTCATCATCAAACACAAATCAAACACATGTAGCATCTACTTAATATATCAAATTTGTTATGTAAGATGCCTAATTTTTAAATCAAAATATCACACAATTAAATTTTCACAAGCAAAAATATGTCAAACACACAATCACAACCACTTCTTAGCATACCAAAATTTGCTAAGTAGAGGTCTTTCAAAATATCAATATTTTCAAACAAGATGCACAAAACATAAATATCTCCAAGAAAATCTCTCCTCTAATTTTAAAACCCCGCCCAACCTACCTAAATCGGTTAAGTATGGGTTCTAAATCAAAATCAAATAGCAAAGACTCTCCTCAATATCAAAAATCTCTCTAAAATTTTGATGAACCCCACTTAACATCCTTAAGATTGTTCAGTGTGGGTTCAAATTCAAAATCAAATCTTGAAATCAATGATTGAAGGTGAATATCAAGGCAAGTGTCTAACTCAGCTATATTTCAACAATGCAGATTTCAGTGTAATCAATTCTTCCAGTTCTCAATCAACATCTATGGCTCCCAACAAGTTTGTGTTTTCCTTTCCCACTGGCCTAAAGCTAGCGGATCGGCTTCTCTCTACCACCGCTTCACCGATCTTTTGGCCATGGTTTTGAGGGGGTAAGGATTTCAAGGGGACAACCTCACCACGCTTAGCAAGGAGATGGTGGGGTAGATGCCACTTATCGATTTGATATGTCATCCGATCGAAGTTTCCATTAAATAGGAAGGCCACTATTATTCCTGCTACCTTACCAATATCAGTTTCTATGCTAGTTGTTCCCACCCAGGGTCAATCAGTTACTCCTACTACAGCTCTAGCAAGGCCTACTACCCCCTCCTTGGACACCCCAAAGGGGAAGACTATCTTGGCTTCTGAGATAGTCTCCTCCACGTTTGAGGTGGGGCTCTCTCTCACCATACCGCATACACACCGCAAACAAGAATCGCAAGATCAAGATCACAAGAGGGTGGAGAGAGAGATGGATGCCTTCCCATATGGTCAGGAGGGATCTCCTGAGACCTCTCACATATTGAGTGGGAGGTTCCACCCCTCTCAACCTCATGGAGAGGGAGGGCTGGAGGATTGCGCACAACCTCCACCACCAGCATATTTTATACAATCGTTGGAGCATAGGCCCTACAACAAGCTCGCAGCCTTTACGCCAGTTGGGCTGGATGCTCGAGTCCAAGAAAGTTTTGATCTATGATCCTCGAGAGTCAAGTCGAGAGAGAGTCGAGGCTGCATCGCCGAAAGTAGGAGTGATGAGGTTTGTCGTACCTCGCCTAATATATTTTTCCAATCGCCACCCTCGGGCGATCATTCGATACAACATCATCCTTATGCTACTCATCATAGGAGGAGCCATAGTCGGCGAAGTCGGTCCGCACCGCTCCACTCACCGCCCACCATCGTCTATCCAGCTCACGGTATCCCCCATTCCAACCAAGATCCGAAGCCCCATCGGGAAAGACCACAATGATGTATGGCCCAAGGATCCCACTCCATCTACTCCACCCATTGAGGTTAGGTCGAGCTCTCCTATTCGACCTCCCGCCTTAGCTATGATGAAGAAGGAATGGATACCCAAGGCCACCGTGGTCGAGTCACCACTATAGTCATAGTAAGCCACAGCCGTGCCAGCATCAAGTAGAAGGGGTAGATGTGTCCATGGCGTAGATCCTTCCACCCGGTGTTCATCCGAGAGTGATCGATATACCTATCGTGATCCTGAGATGAGTATAATGGCTAGTAATGCCTGATGTATTTCTATCGGAGTATAGCCTCCACCGTCAAGGATGAGTGTTTGTCCACATGATTAGACTACTCCTCGATGAGATCATCAAGCTTGAAGAGAGGGCTCTTCAGGGATGATTGCTCTGATGAAGATGATGCAAGGGTCAATTTTGATCTAGATGAGGATGATCTCTTGAAGGACTCAGTGGAAGTCCATATGGTCGACATTAGGGGTTCCCTCCTTAGGGATCAATATAGCCAGGAGGGTGTTGTTGTTGAGGAAGAAGACATAGCTCATTCAACCTAACACCTTCATCAATAACTGAGGTAGAGAGATGAGCATATCAGGAAGATGGAGAAAAGAGTTGAAGACTTGTTAGCAGCAGTCCCTGCACTTCAAGGTCAAGCTCCATCCGTACAGCCTACTCCCTTAGAGGTCGGCCACCCTGGGTTGTTGCATGTTCTGGATCAGCCTAAGAGTACATCTCCTGTAGACCAGGATAGTGGCAGCATGCATAGGAAGGTGGTGGACATCACCTCCATGCAAGAAAAAGATATTAGGCAATTAGTGGAGCAGGAAGTGAAGGATGCGTTGGCACAAGCCCGAGGTGGATCATCTATTCCAAAGGGTAGACCCTATCTAGAGGAATTTGATCCAATATTCTAAAATTTGATGGGAGAACCCCAGATAGCACATTTAGTGATGTCGCAATGTCGGTGGAAGTGATCCACTTCTATTCTGCCTTTTGTCAGTAGTTTGACAGGCATCATATTTGATTGGTACACTGAACTACTCAATGGTTTAGTGAAGACTTTTGTTGAGTTGGAGCACCTCTTCATCAAGAGGTTTGCTGGAGCCCAGCAAAGGGTAACTGTGGGTGACCTCGTTGTGGCATAACAAAATCCCAATGAGTCTTTTGTTGATTATATTTTTAGGTGGCAAAGCCTAAGTATGAAATGTGAACCACAGCTATCCGAATAACATACTATAGAAATTATTCTCAAGAATATTCATGGCCCGGTTGCTTTCATGCTCAAGGGATTTATAATCAAAACCTTTGAGAAGTTTAACAATAAGGAGGCTAGCCTACAAGGGGAAGCCAAATAGTCACCTTTTCAAGATCAATCGTTCAAGCCCAAGCCATAGAAAGAATTCAAAAAGAAGCCAGGGGTAGTAGTGTCAGTAGACAAAGGGAAGCAACTAGCCAGAGCTCAGTATGAGAGACCTCGTGCATAACAGCCTCTATTGCCACCTCTTCTACCACCACCTCGGCCATCATACCAACCACCACAGCTGCCATAGTGGCTGCCACCACCTCCTCCACAATATACTCAACAGCAGTACTCATATCCACTGTCAGTTAGCTATTACCCACCTACTCTTGCTAATAGATTGAATAAGCCATATTCATTCAAGAGGGAGGTAGTTAGGAAGATCTTTAAGAATCTCTTAAAGAAACCGACTTAATTACCGAGCCCAAGAGGCGAAGATGTGGGCAAGAGTAATGATCCTAACTATTGCCCCTACCAGCGCATGGTTAGTCATATCTTGGAGGATTGTGTTACCTTTAAGGACTGGCTTGGGCAGCTACAAGTCATGAGCTATTGTTATCCCTAAGGAATACTTGTTAGAATAACCCTCCATTCTATAGTAATTCTTGGGGATACCATGATTCTCTCTTAAGATAAGGTTGGGATATATCTTATCCCAAACCTCTAAAAAAGTGATCTCTAAGATCAAGAAGCTTTCTTTACAGGTGCTTGAAGTAACTCAAACCTCCAACACCAAGGAAGGTTTGCAAGTAGTCAAAGACAACTTGAAGAAGGTGTCATCCCAGCAGCAGCCTGCCTTACTTGCCTGGGATAGCATAGTAGCACAACCACCATCCGAGCCCAGCACTCCATCCACCGTTGTAGCTACTACTTCTTCCTCCACTAGCTCCTCTTCTACCAATAGGAGTATTGTATCAGTGGACAAGGACACTATACCCCTTCCCCCACTTACATTATTAGATTTCTATCATGTACCTCCATCTAAGAAGAAATCAATGAAGAAAGCTTTCACTTACATCTTGTCCACTTTTGATACTCTAGATTTTATTCCTATCGAAAACTCTCCAAGTTTACAAAATAATAATGATAACCTAGTTCGATCATTCTTCTGATTTAGAAATGGATTTCCCATTTCTAAATCATCTTCACCTCTTGAGATTGATTTGGAGTCATCCACCATGGTCTTATAGGAGAAGTGGTAGGTACACTTGATGAGAAGGTAGAACTTCCTACAAATTCTTCATTCCAAGAGGTCACTGAAGTTAACCTTCATAGTGGCAAAGTTCTACCTCATAGGGTGGCACCTCAAGATAAGGGTAAGCAAATTATTAGTTCAAGATAGCCCTCCAAAAGATGCTCCACCCATGGATATGCTTGTAGAGGATCAAGCCAAGGTTGACTATAATGTCCTAGCACATCTTAGAAAGCTACCCAATAAGTTAAGCATATATGATGTCATTATCTTATCTAAAGAGATGAGGGAATCCCTAATCAAAGCTCTTCTTGATCTGGAGATATTCTTAGTCCAGTTGACCGCTATTGAAGAGGAGGCTCACAGTTCAGACGATACTCTAGGAGTTACATTCAGTAATGAAGACTTGCTTCTAGGGATGACCATGCATAACCACCCCCTTTACATTACAGTGGATATTGGAAGATATAGGATATCCAGTTCTTGTCACCGTGGTGCATCATGAATATTATGAGTCTAAAACTTACTTAAGGATTGACATCTCCAAACTTTTAAAAAGAGAGGATGATGTTGAGATGATTCAATGAACAAGAGAGTTTTAGGCTCTAGTATTGCCATTAGAAGTAGATGATTGGAAGACTACCAAGTTTCATATTATAGACTCATACATCTTCAATGCTTTGCTTGGGAGACCAATGGATATAGAGAACAATGTGGTTTCATCCTCTCTACACCTGCATGAAGTTCATGAGGTGGGATTGAACATCCAAAGGAGATCTTAAGCCATTCACAGCTCATGAGGTCAGAATATATGACGATGCGACCTACTATCTCCCTCAAAATCAACAAGTCTATTCTCATGAACTTGGCAAAAGTTCAAAAATAAAATAAAAATAAAAGGAAAAAGAAAAAGAAAAATAAAAAGAAAAAGAAAAAGAAAAGAAAAAAGGAAATGAAAAAGAAAATAAAAGGGAGCGTGAAATAGACTTGGAGGAGAAAGTAGAGCCTAACATTAGATTCCACCCACAGTTCATTACTCCATTCGAACATTTGGGTAGGATGACTCGACCTCCACCAGGCAGAGGAAGAGGCAGATACAGAGACATGCCTAGAGACAGAAGACCTCCTTATTGGCCATTCAATAAAAGTTATGTCCTTACTACCAGGACTACACCTACTATCTATATAGACTTAGAATCTAGTTCAGAGGATGAGTCATATATCATTAGTACGCTAGCTAGCACTTCCAGATGGCAGATCCTCATACAAGTGATAGTTGAGCTAGACAGTGATGAAGACCGAGCTCCTAAGCAAAGCATAAGTGTATCCGAGTCTATATGTGAAACAATGAAGCATCAGTTAGGAACTTTAGCTCTAACCCTACTTTCTTCACAAAAAGTTGAGGGTTTGGTAGTTAAGGAAGCCCCTAAGTCTTCCATAAATGTAAAGGTGCAGAAGTTCTTTCTTGGAGCATCATCCTCAAGTCAAGAAGCTGATGTAGAACTTAAGGATGATTCATATAAAAATTTAATAGAATTATTTTTTGATTGGTATTCGCCTTGTGTTCTTAATTTAGCAAAGAAAGGATTAATTCTACATGCTTGCTCTAAACACAGGTTGGATTACTTTGAAAGGTTATGGGACAACAAATGCAGACATTTTCAATCAAGATTGGAACTAGATAAGTCCGATGAATGATCGCTAGTCATCACCAATCATTTGGAATAGATAGGTTCTTTTCAAATCATGCTAACTCATATGAGGAGGTGTTAGAAACTTTAGATGATTCAAATGACTTTGAAGTCAAGGATGCAAAGAGTTCAAAGAGAGGAGATTTGATCAACTATTGATGAGCTCAAAGAAATCAACCTAGAACAAGAAGATTTACCTAACATATATAAGGCTTCTCTATTGAATGAAAAAGAAACCAATGATTTAGTGAAGCTATTGATTGAGTTTAAGGATTATTTTGCTTAGAGTTATGAAGAGATTCCCAGTCTATCTTCTGACATAGTAGTCCATAAACTAGCAATAGAACCTAATGCTAACCCTATCAACAAGCTCCTAGACGCATGCGATTAAACATTGAACAGCAGGTCACTTCTGAAATCAAGAAACTGATCGATGTTGTCTTTATTAAGGAAGAAAAATATCCTACCTGGTTGGCCAGTGTCATCCCAGTTAAAAAAAAGAATAGCCAAATTCACATATATGTTGCTTTTAGGGATCTAAATAAGGCATGTCCTAAGGATGAATTCTCACTTCCTATATTAGAATTAATGGTGGACATTGCCTCATCTCATGCACTATTCTCCTTTATGGATGGGTCATCTAGCTACAACCAAATTAAGATGGCCCCAGAGGATGAAAGAAACACTATCTTTTGAACCCGATCGGAATATATTATTATAAGGTCATGCCTTTCGGCCTTAAAAATGTCTGTGCCACATACCAGCGGGCCATGACTCGAATCTTTGATGAACTCATTCATCATCAAGTTGAATGCTACGTCGATGATCTTGTTATCAAAAGCAAAGAAAAGGAAGACCATCTCTTTGACTTGAGAGTAGTTTTCGAACAGTTAAGACAATACAACCTCAAAATGAACCCCTTGAAGTGTGCATTCAGAGTAGCTTCAGAAAAATTTCTTGGGTTTGTTGTCCGACATCGGGGAATTGAAATCGATCCAGAAAAGGTCAAAGTGATATTAGAAATGCCACCCCCTAAAAGCCTAACACAACTCAGGTCATTCCAAGTTGCTATATCTAAGACACTTCATTTCCAACTTATCAGGAAGATGCCAACCATTCTCAGCACTTGTCAAAAAAGATGCCAAGTTCAAATGGGATGACAAGTTTTAGCATGCTTTCAAAGATATCAAGCAATATCGATGACATTCTAGCCTCCTAAAGCCATATATTATATACTATTTCATTAGATGACTCCCTTGGTGCTTTTTGGCTCAAACCAACGATGAAGAGAAAGAGAATGCTCTCTATTATCTCAGTCTTCGTCTAATCCCTGCTGAGGCAAACTATCCACCTATTAAAAATAATGCCTTGCTTTAATCTTTGCATCCCAAAAGATACAACACTACATGCTTTCTCATAAGGTGAACTTGATCTCCAGAGTCAATCCACTGCAATATCTCATGACACGGCCAACCTTATCTAGACGATTGGTGTGTTGGTCCATAATTTTGTCTCAATTTGACATAACATTCGTACCCTTTCGTGCCGTAAAATGACAAGCACTTGCAGATTTCTTAGCAGCACATCCACTCCCTGCTGATTCTCCACTTAATGATGATCTCCCCAATGAACAAATCATGAACTTATGGGGTACTAGTGCTTGCCACTCGAAGATGTACTTTGATGGTGCAACTTCCTTTGAAAGAGGAGAAGAATCATAATTTATGATCCCAGAAAGGGTGGTAGAATAGTTCTCTAACTCTAGACCAATGATGAGATTCTCATATCATCCGTCCCATCCATGCACCAACAACTAAGTGAATATGAGGCTCGGATCTAGAGTGGTCATTACATTATGCGTACATAGTATCAACATCTTTGGGGATTCTAAGTTAGTCATCAACCAAATCGCTGGGTCTTATAAGGTTCTAAAGCCTAAGCTCCATCATTACCAAAAGTATACTATGAAATTATTGGCCCAAAACCCAGAAGTTACCATCTACAAGATTTCTTGAGGAGAGAATGCAATAGCAGATGGATTAGCCAAGATTTCCAAAGAGTTGGCATGTCCAGAAGATGAGTCTATTCCAATAAGGGTCCAAAATAGACAAGTCTTATCCCTTATTGATTTGAACTCTTAGAGAGATTCTCTCTTGAAGGGGAGGTTTTCATTGACAAAAAGGACAAGGAGTAGATTGAAGGTAACCATTCATAGATTATTTAAATATGAAAACTACCTCAAGAGAAATCACCGCACCAGTGAAGAGCCCTTTCCTATACTCTTATAATGACACCTTGTATGCAACCTTCGATCATATGTGGTTATGTTGTCTGGGAAAACACGAAGCCCGTAGGATCATCGAGGTAAATCGAGTTATGTGGAGCACATCAATCCAAATTAAAGATGAAATCCAAGATCAAGAGACTTGGATACTACTGGCCTTTAATAATCACAGAATGCATGGACATAGCTAGGAGATTCCACCAATGTCAGGTACACGGTATGGTCCTACATCAACCTCCCAACATTCTACATTATACATTGGCCTCATGGCCATTTGAGTGTTTGGGTATTGACATTGTGAGTTCGGTCGATCTACCTTTTTTCAAAGGTCATCGATTCATTCTAGCTGCTACTGACTACTTTTCCAAGTGGGCAGAGGCAATCCCACTTAGAGAGGTCACAACTCAACATGTGCTTCAATTTTTTAGAAACTATATCATATATAGGTTCGGGGTGCTTTGATGAATTATATATGATAATGGTATTGCATTCAAGAGCACTAAAATCAATAGCTTTGCTTAGAGACACAGCATAGATTAGAGATATTCTACTATCTACTACCCAAGGGCAAATGAGTTAGTAGAAGCATTTAACAAAACTCTCATTCAAACACTGAAGAAGACACTAGATGACAACAAACGATGATGGCATGAATAGTTAGTTGAAGCCTTATGGGCCTACCACACCACATACAAAACTCCAACTCAATTTATCCCTTTTTTCTTAGTGTATGAGTCCAAAGCCGTTCTACCATTAGAAGTCCAACTCCCATCACTAAGGATAGCCGTGGGTAGCAAAATCACAATGGAATAGAATGCCAAGTTGCGGTTGGAAGAGCTCGAAGGTTTAGAGGAGAGATGTCTTCGAGCATGCCAGAACCTCAAGTTATACAAAGTCAAGATGATTCAAGCTCATAACAAGTTGGTCCGTCCTAGAGCTTTTCAAGTAGGAGAGCTTGTTTTAGTTCTGGACTGTCTGCCAAAAGATAGGAGGCAAGTTTGAACCCACTTGGGAAGGCCCTTCTGCCATAGAGAAGGCCTACCATGGAGGGTCTTATCAACTCATAAATTATAAAGGAGAGCGCCCGATGCTTCTAATCAATGAGCTCTACCTAAAGAAATATTATCCATAAATCTTATTTAAAAATAATTATCATTAAAATTTCTTTTCATCTGAACTTTCATTTCTTTTGTGTTAGAAATACCTTTTGTCTGTGAATCCACGATGACATATTTAGGGTAGGTATAAGAGAACTCAAGTGTCATCCTATTCCTCTTCGCAACACAAATAAACATATATCTTTTGTCTCGTGCTATTTTGATGAGAAAGCTCTCACTCATTAGCTTCTCTAGGTTAGGTTTACATGCTACCACGCTAGTATGTTACCCCAATGGTTCTTGTTTGGAGGATGTGAGTCCCCGTGCTTTCTTCCTAACTTGACCATTGCACACCTATGAGCACCTTGTTAGTTTGGTAGTCTTCACTGCCCTACTAGTGAACTACGTTGTGTTGGCTTTGTTTAAGAAGATGTGAGTCCCAATGCTTTCTTCTTGAACTAGCCACCATACTCTGACTAGGTCGAGTTTCCCCAAGGTTTAGGTGTAAGAGTCCCCCAGTGGCATCCTATTCCTTCATATCAAGCACAAACACACATATCTTTCTTTCGAGCTATTTTGATGTGAGAGCAAGCCCCCTATGGCACTCACTCATTAGTTGCTCTAGGTCAAGTTCAATTTATTGCCTAAAGCAACCGATCACCCCAGTGGTTATTTGTTGGAGGATGTGAGTCCTTGCACTTTCTTCTTAATTTGAACATTACAAATCGAAGAGCACCTTATTATTTTCATAGTCTTCACTGCCTAGCCAGTAAGCTACCTCATGGTTGATCCTGATGTGAGTCCTCACACTTTCTTCTTGAACTAGTCATCATGATCAAACTAGGTCAAATATATTTGAGGTTTAGGGTAAGTCCCCCAGAGGCTCCATTCTTCTTGACTATGTTTGAGTTGATATAAGTCCCTAGTAACATTCACTCAGTAGTCGCCCTAGATCGAATGACAGCTGTCGAGCTGAAGACAGACTATCCCAGCAGTCAGATCCACTTTAGAGAGATGTAAGCCTACACGCTTTCTTCCTGACCGACTATAAACACGCACCTAGGTTGGTTGATGTTCACTATACTGACAGTGACTCACCCAGTGGGTACACCACTCTTGATAGATGTAAGTCACCACGCTTTCTTCTTGAGTTGGCCATCGAATACCTATTTGATATATGACTAGCCATGTCATTTTTTCCAGGGTGTTGGATTAAGCCTTTAGCGGCCCCATCCCCTATGGGCATTCTATTTGGATCAAGTACTTTGCGACCCCATTTAAACACTACCTAGGTTACTTTGGATTGACTCCCCTTTCCTAGTAGCCACCCCTATGGTTGGAGAATTTACATGCGATTCTCTGGTTCAAGAATGAGATAGTCTATCCGATATAAGCTCCTTCTCAGTTTGATCCCTTGCAAACCAACAGGGTCCACGTTAAAATGAACTAAACAAATAAAAAAAATTAATTCGCTTGTGGATTAAGACTTCAAGCCCCTAGTGTCCCCTTTCCCAAGCAGGCATCCTATCTTTAGGGCAATGTTAGCAAAACTCCCTATAGAAATTGCCTGATTACTTTGAGTTGAGATAAGTCCCCGGGTCGGTGCCACTCGAGTCACCCTGTAGGATTCAACTTATTGTGCCACCAATGAGTTACCCTGGAGGTTATCTTTACTTTGAAAGATTTAAATCTATTACGTATTCTTTCCAAAGACGCACCCAACCGATAAGTCGGGTCCATTGGTTGCAATAAGTGACCATCACCCTGGGTTCCTTATTTAGAAGATGTGAATCCCCGCTTTCTTCCTAACTCGATCATTGTAAATCAAGGCACCCTTGGTTAGTTCACCTAACTACCGGTAGACTATCCCTTTGGATTTGTAAACCTAAGATAGGTCTAGATATTTGCTCCTTCTTAGTAGATCAATCATAACGACAGGCCATCTAAGTAATTACTATTCTTGAGTCGATATGAGTCCACCGCTCAAATAGTCCCCCTAGGTCAGGATTGATCTGTTATGACATCAACAGATCACCCCAACGGTTGATCCCTACTCTGGAAGATGTAAGTCTGCTACGCTTTCTTCCTAGTAGAGTTATTGCACATTGAAAGGCAACCCTTAGGTCGGATAGTCCTACCTTGTTGCTGGTAGACTACCCCTTTGGACCTATAAATCTAAGGCATGCCAAGGCCCCCGTGGCTCCTTCTTAGTGTGGTCCATCGCACGCCAACAGGCCATAATATAACACACAAAATTAAATTAAATCAAATTTAATTAAATTAATCATCAGGACTACTCTTGAGTTGAGGTAAGACCCCAGTGCTCACTCAAGAAGCCCTTAGTCGTTCAACTTTACCAACGAAGTTACCCACTCCTTTGCTTCAAAAGATATAAGTCATTATGCATTATTTCCAAAGATGATCATCAGAAACCGACGCCCTAGTCGTCCGATTTGTTGTGCAAGTAAGACACCCCTGGTTCCTTGTTTAGGAAGATATGAGTCCCCGAGCTTTCTTCCTGACTTGACCATTACAAACCGAAAGGTACCCCTTAAGTTGGTTAGCTCTACCTAATGGCTAGCAGACTATCCCTTTGGATTTGTAAACTTAAGATAGGTCTAGGTTGATATTAGCTCCTTCTTAGTAGATCCATCATTAATGGTGGTCCATCTAAAATTAAAGTAATCACTATTCTTGAGATATGAGTCCATAATGGCATTCGCTCAAATAGTCGCCTCTAGTCGGGATTGATTGCTATGCCATCAACAGATCACCCCAAGATACCTACTTTGGAAGATGTAGATATGCTTTCTCGTCATCGCACAAAAAGGCAACCTTAGGTTGATAGTCTTCTGGTGGTAGACTACCCTTTGGACTTATAAATCGAGATAGGTCAAGGCCGACATAGCCCTTCTGGGTCCATCGCACATTGTGGTCCATCTAAAATTAAATTAATTCTTACTATTCTTGAGTTGATATGAGTCCATAGCGGCATTCACTCAAATAGTCTCCTAGGTCGGGATTGATCTGTTATGCCATTGATAGATCACCCCAACAGCTGATCCCTACTTTGGAAGATGTAATTTTTATGCTCTCTTAGCAGTCATTGCACACAAAGGCAACCCCAGCGGATAGTCCTGGTGGTAGACTACCCTTTTGAACTTATGAATCTAAGATAGGTTAAGGCCGACATAGCTCCTTGTCAGTGGGTCCATTGCATGCCAACAGGGTCCACAACATAACACACCAAATTAAATTAAATCAATTCAAATCAAATCAATATAAATCAAATTAATCATCGACTACTAGTTGAGGTAAGACCCGTGATGCTCACAGTCGCTTGTAGGGTTTGATTTTTTGCATCATCGACAGATCACCCCAGTGGTTATTCCCTCCTTTGAAAGATGTAAGTCTACTATGTCTTCTTCCTAGCATAATCGTTGCATGCCGAAAGGCAACCTCTTAGGTTGGATAGTCCTACCTTATGGTAGGTATCCTACCCCTTTAAACTTATAAATCTAAGATAGGCCAAGGCCCCTGTGGCTCCTTCTTAGTGTAGTCCATCGCATACCGACATGGTCCATAACAAAATAAATTTAAAACTAACCTCCCCACAGTGGAGTCAAATTAAACATATTGAACAAACCAAATTTCTCCTGAGTGAGGCGCAAATCAAATTATCCTCCATAGTGGAACCTAGATCTAAATCAAATAAATTAAATTGAGTGTACATCCCTAGTGGATATGCCCTTAATCTAGAACTCTTCTCCCCAATGCAGTCATAACAAATTAAACTAACCTCCCTAACGAAGTCTAATCAAACAAATCAAGGAAATCTAATCAAATTCTTATCCCCGGCAGATACACACCCAAACAAATCATACTCACAATCAAACTCAGATCCATATCCCCAGCGGATAGCTTGAACCTATTTCCCTAGAGGAAGGTTCATGTACTCAATCCCCAACGGATTCTTTCTTGCTCTCTTATGCCCTTGGCAAAAAGAGAATTGCACTGCACTGAGATCGTGATTCTATCTACCTTTCGAGTCTAGGTATAGATTACTTTCGTTGTTTGTTGCAATCTTCTGGACGTTGTTGATCATTTTGGTCAACATATACGCGTGTGCCAATTACACACCACACCTATTGGGGGTCCTTTTGTTGACCTCACTTTTGGAGTGAGCTCAACCCCATCCTCTTGGACTTAGGAATCTTATAGATACTAAGATTTCCTTAGTGATAAGACACATCTAGTGATTAGGTGAATACTTAACCTAAGCCTAGAGACTTAGAAGTGTTAATCATAAGGTTAGGCTATGCCTTAGGGTTTAAGGAAATTAGCTATCACATAGCCTAATCCCAATCTAGATACACTTTCTCAAATCAAACCAGTCTCAATTCTCAAACCAAATCTCAAATTCAAATTCAAATTCCAAATCTAATTTCAAAATTTTACTCTAAATAATTGAAACCCAAAATAAAATTCAAATCCTACAATCCCTTCCTAAGCCATATGAACTACATTCATAAGCTTAGCCAAAACTCCCCTTAAATCAAATCAAACTCAATTGATCTCTTTATAAATCAAATATTCCTTCATTTATATTATAAATAGAAATGAAATCCAAATTTAAATGACCAAAACTATATCAAAAATCAAATCTAAACTCAATCTAAACCCTTTAAGCCAATTCTTTGGACTTAGCCAAATTCTATCCAGATCAAGTCAAAACCAATGAATTTTCTTTGAATCAATCATTCATTCAATTATCTACCCAAATATAAATGAAACCTACAATCATCAAACCAAATCGAAACTAACCCAAGTCAAACCCAACCTAACCCTTTTGACTTGAAAATTTCAAATTAGCCAAAATCTCTTAGAATCCAAATTAAATGTTGTTGAATTTATATTCTAATCTAGAGCTCATATATAAGTTCAACTAAACTTGAATCAAACCAAAACCAAACTAATTGACCCACTTAGGTCCACTTGACCCAAAGTGACCTAAAGGACCCATTTGAGCCAACTTCTAATTCAACCCAAATTAGATTGAACCAAGCTCACCAAAATCTTTCACCATGATTTTTGATCGCCCTAGGATGATTAATTGCAATTAATTGGGCCAAACCAAGCCCAATTGGCCATTTGATCCAAATTGACCCAAATTGGCCTAAAGGACCAAATCGGGTCAAATCATGATCGAAACCCAAATTGATTGCAACTAATGGCTCAAGTTCATTCCAAATTGATTATTGAACTTAACCAAAGCCATAATTAAACCCAATTTGATCAATCGAGCCTAATTGATCAACTTGACCCAACCTAGCCCAAATTGGCCTAAATGGTCAATTTGGCCTAAATCCAAATTAAATCCAAATTAATTCAAACCACATATTACATTCATCTTTAATTATTCAATTGAACATGAATCAACCAATAACCTAAGCTAATTTGGCCAATTTTGGTCAAATGGGTCAATTTGACCTAAAATGACCCATATGACCCAACTTGGGCCAAATCCCTTGAAACCAAGCCAAAACTCATTGGGGGCTGATCAAACCCGACTCAAACTCATTTGGAATCAGCCCAAAACTAACTCAACCTATTTAAATCTCTCATGGATCCTCCCCCACATAAGATTCCACCCAACCTCATTTAATTTCACCCATCACATGCACTTAACTCCTCCCCAACATTTGCATTGAATAAATATGATCATATAGCAGCAAGATAAGACTTTGGAGTAAAAATCCAAAATTCTTAATCAATCTATCAACCATCCCAACCACCCCAATAAGATTGCAATCAATTTGGAGCCAAAAAATTCAAAATAAGATTGTATTTTCGGCCATTATAAAAGGAGGGGGAGATGAGGTTTTAGATCTCTTCCTCCCACCACCATTCAGCTCCGAAAATCTCCCCAAAGCAAAAAAGGAACCCATCCCCCACTTCTTTGAGCCATTTTTGAGCTTAAAAATATAAGTAATTTCTCTTCCGGAGAGGCGACAGTAAACATCGGAGAAGACAACATTCCGAAGGGAGGCAAGGGCTAAAGATCACTTTGAAGCTTCTTCACATGCCTAGGAGTTCACTCGGATCTTCACCGCCGCCAAAAATCATCCCCGTCGAGGTAAATTTCACCAAACTATAGCCGACCTTAGGATTTCTCACATTTTCTATTAATTTTCTCATGATTTTAGAATTTCCTGATAATCCAATATTTTTACTTTAAATCATCTCAATTTAGAAATAGAATTTTTTGCAATCGAAAACGGATCCATTTGGTAAGTTTTGGCTTAGAAACCCTCACTTTTTTTTTCCAAAATGCCTAAAATACCGCTTTTATCGTACGTGCCTACTATCCAATCGTGGATCGGCTCAAACCATGCGTGGATCACGCGATACGAGCCTTCAGATCACTTGAAGTGATCTGGGTCATCCGATCATGTGGTTCACATGATCAAATGGCTCGGATCATGCGTGGATTGCGTGATCCGAGCCTTTGGATCGCCTGATGTGATCCGGACCGTCCAATCACACGATTCGTGTTATGACGACGGATCACATGCCGACGCGATCCGGCCGATCACGGATCTAATGGACCGTCGACGGCGATCTGACAGCCAGAGTGAGCCGCGGGTCATTTCTCTTCCCGCCCAAAGGTTGACGTCAGTGCCACGCGTATTTCCTTTTTAAAAAAATTAATTTAAATCACGTGAAACTTCAAAAATTCATATAAACTAAAATACTTAACTAAAAATTACAAACAAGGATTTGTTGGATTCGACTTTCTGAGGGGAATCCAGCAAACCTAAAATCCTCAAATTTCACAAATTATTGTGAGCTTAATTTGCATTTGAGTGAAAATCATATTTCGTTAATTAAACCAAAAATATAAGCCAGATTAAGTTGAAATTTTCAGGAATTGAAATTAATGTTAAAATACATTTAACATAAAAATGTCAAGTGAAAATGAATTATGGATTAGAAGAAATTAAATTTTGCATTTTCAATTATCTATTTTAATAAAATAAATCAAATAAAAATTCAGAAATTTACAAAAATCTTCAAAATGGCTTAAATCACTTCAATTGGCATCTAGGACTCTTAAGAAAATAATGTGATCTTCTAAATCTTATTGAACCCCAAACAAATACTTAAGATTAGAGTTTTATCAATTAAGGAGTTAATTAAAATATAACCTAAAAATAATTTAAATATTAAATCAAAATCAGAAATGAAATAGCACTTAAGCAATCATTAATCAAACCTCAAATCAGAAAAATATCACCTTAGACAAAATTAAATTAAATATGATTAAACCTATTTAAGTTAATACAACTCAATTAAATGATTAAAATTTAAATCAAACTCAAAACCCAACAAATTTAGGAAACTTTAATCATTTGATACTAATCAATTAAACCAAATAAAATTAAAGTAAACTTAATTAACATATGATTAAATCACATCCATTTGGAATAAGATAATTAATTAACCATTAAATTTTTAACGTAATAACTAATGCTTCGTTTCAGTTGCATTATTGCTAACATTATAAATGAATCAAATCAAGTAAAACCCTAATCATGAATAATCAAACTTAATTAATCAAACATCTAATTAATTGAACTTAATAAATTAACCCATCATCTTAATAAATTAAATTAATTTTATAACTCACATTAAAATTAATCCAAATCAAACACTTAATTAATCTACTAATTAATTTAATCACACATATTAAATAAACTAATTAAGTTAATTAAATTAATCATATTAAACTTAAGCTTAATCAAACATAAAAAATTACATGCTAATCAAACCCTAATTTAAACTTAAATCATTAACTCATTAATTACATCAATAACCTAAATAAATATGAAATCAAATTAAAAATTAAATAAATTTTTATTTAATTTAATAATTAATCATACCTCTTTTATAAACTAATTAAGTTAATCAAATTAATAATATTAAACCTAAGCTTAATCAAACATAAATGCAATTAAATACTAATCAAAACAAAAATTAAACTTAAATTATTAAGTCATTAATTACATCATTAGTCTAAATAAAGATGAAGTCAAACTGAAAATTAAATAAAACTTTATAATTAACATAAATACACTTCTTAATTGAACTAATCACATAATCACATTGAACCTAAACAAACCCATAGACTAATAAAGCTAATCAAATCAAATTAAATCAAATTAAATTAAATTAAGAAAGACTCTCATCAATTTAATATGTAATCAAATCAAATATCATTCAACCTACTTAAATAAGATGACTAATCAACTATCCAATGTATGAAATCAAAATACAAACCAAACTTTGATGAACATGATAAATGGATGTGATCAAAAATAAAATCCTAATTACAAAGAATCAAACCCAATTAAAATCAAATTAAAATCTCAATTAATCTAATCCAATCAAACTACAAATAAATGAATCACAATCGAATTAAATAAACATAAAGTTAAATCACATAATCATAATCAAAGAAAAGAGTTAAATATTATTTTAAAAAGATATTGAATTATCAAGATTTAATTAAATCAAAACATCTAATCTAAAATTAATCAACCAAAAAAAAACACATGAACTTAAACAAACTTAAATTTCATTAAATACTAAGGATATTGAATTATCAAGATTTAATTAAATTAAAACATTTAATCTAAAATAAACCAACAAAAAAATACATGAACTTAAACAAACTTAAATTTCAAGAAATAAGGATATTGAATTATCAAAATTTGATTAAATCAAAATATCTAATCTAAAATTAATCAACCAAAACACATGAACTTAAACAAACTTAAATTTCATTAAATACTAAAGATATTGAATTATCAAGATTTAATTAAATCAAAACATCTAATCTAAAATTAATCAACCAAAAAAATACATGAACTTAAACAAGCTTAAATTTTATTAAATACTAAGGATATTGAATTATCAAGATTTGATTAAATCAAAATATCTAATCTAAAATTAATCAACCAAAAACACATGAACTTAAACAAACTTAAACTTCATTAGATTAAGGATATTGAATTATCAAGATGCAATTAAACTAAAACATCTAATCCAAAATCAATCAATCAAATACTTAAACAAATTCAAATTCTAAATTCTAAATTCTAAATTCTAAATCAAGTCAAATGAATCAAATCAAATCAATTACATAAATTCAAATGGGATAATTAAGATACTTAAGGATCTTATACTCTTGGATAACGGATGTTCCAATAGGGTGAGTTACAAATAGAATTCATCATACTCTTCATTCTTGAAAACTTAAACTTCACTTTAACCAAATAAAAGCAAAATAAAAATGAAAAGTAAATCATTAAATGATTTTAATTGAAATTACCCAAAGGTAAAATTTAAATTCAAACTCCAAATTATAACTTAAACTAAAGAAGCCTAGTAAAGCCTTATGAGACACTATAGCACCCAAGAGAATTGGGTGATATTAAAATTTTCAAAACTTAAATTCTAGTTTTAAAAAAAAGTTAGATTTTGATTTTATAATGATAAGATATAATTCTAAATGCAAAGAAAATTAAAAATACAATAAAGTAAATAGAGACAAGAGGCACGATTTTACGGGCCAAACCCCAAACTAGCCTACATCCACGCCTAGCCACCCCTGGCTAGGAATCCACTAAATGAAAAATGGTTTACAAAAAGCACTCTCCTATAACGGGACGAGTACAACCCCTACAATAATATGTACTCTCCTACAAAGGGGTGAGTACAACCCCAAAATAAATTTTGATAAAGTAAATCTCTCACAAGTATACCAAGCTATCAAATTCAAAAAGTGATCTCACAACTTATAAATGATCACTTTACAACTTAAAAAATTTTGCAAGGCAAAATGCTCACTTAATAAAAATAAATATCTTAAAGTTATCTTACTAGGATGTTTATGTTATTATAATTTGTAGAATACAAAATGATTTCAAAATAAATTCACAATATTCTTTTCATAATAAAATAAATTTCAGCAAGGAGTAATTTATTTTAACCAAAAGATTCTTTCAATTAATGCTAATGATCACAAAATAAAAAAATAAGTATATGATAGATCTAAGTTGGCTAGTAAGCTTTCAATTAAAAGAGAGATCTAGCAAATATGAAAATAATTTCAGCAAATAATTTATTTTAAAATGGTTAAAAATACTTCTAAAATAGGTCTAAGAATAAATGATCTTTCAAAATAAGACCAAAGAAGAAATATTTCAAGAAACCAAAAGAAATTTGTAGGAAGCTAAAAATTTCAGCAAGTTGAAATAGATCCTACAAATTATCACAAGAGTTTTGCACCAAAAAAAAATGATTGAGAAACTTTGACGTGAAAACCAATGTTCAAAGACTAATCTACCAAAAAGTATAATTAGAAAGAAGAAATAGATGGTGAAAATAGCATGAACAACTAAGAAGTATTAAGATCAAGAAAACAAACTCAAGTAATTTAAAAAGGCTTGCTTCGTTGAAGATGTTGAAGCTTCCAAACCAAGGATTTGATCTTGCAATATTTGGAGAACACTTGTAAGGAATATTTAAGAGATTTTCAGTTAGATTTGCTGGAGAGATTTTAAATTTTGAATGAGGGATGCTTTCATGAAGAGAATGAGGGCTATTTATAGGCAAGAAGGTCATTTAAAAAATTATTTCAAAGAAATATATTATACAAACCTAATGCTATCATGTGATAATTTAATATTCAATAAAAATATAATTTATATTAAACAAATATTAAATTTAGCAGCAAAATTCGGCTATTCACATGGGAAAGTCAAAAGTAATCAAATGTAGCTCTTAATATATTCAAAGCATGTAGCATGCATCCATTATTAAAATCGGTAATGTTTAAAAATCATAATAAATTCAATTTTAATGCAAAGTGGGTCATGTAACCACTTATTTTAAAGTAAAACATCCAAGGAACTGATGGAGATAAAATCGATATGAAGTCTTTGATTAAACAATGACTTTGGCTAAAATACCAAATTTTATATTTTTTGTTAATTTTGACATGTGACATTTAAAAATTATGATATAATTTATATATAATCATAAATATGTTAGTTATCATATAACCAGCAAATTAAATTAAAATACCTAATTACATTAAGTAAATAAAATAATTATACTTAATAGTTATGATCATTTGACAATTTTATTGCTATGTAGAAAAACATATAATTGAATGTTAATTAAATAAATATTTATATAAATTAACCTCATTAAAATAGTATGTTAGGTTGTGAGCAAATTGATTCATGCCAAAGAACTCATATGAATAGTCATATAACCTAAAATCATGAGCTTCACATTATCCCTTTCATTCTTTTATTCTTGCAATTTCTTCTAACAATTTGTGAGATGTATTGGATATGTAATTAGCAATTGATATATCTGAAACACATAAAAATATTCATTAGAACATCCAAGCATTTGTTTGTTATCATCAAAATTAATCAAATTGAACATGAGGCTAATTAAGCCAACAATCTCCCCCTTTTTGATGATGGCAAACTAATGTTGGGTATTGATTTTGATGAAGGTGCAAATTGACCTTTCATCATAGTTTTTGAAAGAAATTCTATTAAAAAAATTTTATGCATATGAGATGAATAATGTTGCTCCCCCTAAATGTATGCATTAAATAGACTTAATATTAACCAACATTTTACTCTTCTCCCCCTTTTGACAACATCAAAAAGTGAGAACAAACTACATACAATTTTAAATATTAGGATCTAACATTCCAAGAATGCGTCTTAAAGTACAAAAATGTTCTTCTGGTAAGGGTTTTGTAAAGATATCTCCAATTTGTAAATCGGCTAAATTAATATTAACATCACCTTTCAAAACATGATCCCTAATAAAATGATGTCTAATTTATATATGCTTGGTTCATGATGGATAGGATTTTTAGTCAAACTAGCACTAGTATTGTCACCGAACTAGAATGTGATCTTGCTTAATACCAAAATCTTCTAATTGTTGCTTTAACCAAAGGACCGAGCAATAGAACTACTATGGCAAAATGGATAAAGCTACAAAATTTTATTTCAGATGACCAAGACACAAGTGATGATCCTAAAAAATGACATGTGCCGATGTACTTTTTCTATCTACTTTGCACCCCAAAGTCGACATCGAATAAGCAACCAAATCACATGATAAAGAATTTTTAGGATACCATAAACCTAACTTAGTAGTGCCTATCAAATACCAAAGATGCTTGATTGCTATTAAATGAGATTCTTTTGGGTTGGCAAAATGAGCACACAAACAAACAAAGAAACATAATATCGCCTACTAGCAAAGAAAGTATAAAAGTGAACCTATCATACTCCTATAAAGTTTTTGATCAAGATTTTCCTAATTCATCTAAATCCAATTTTGTAGATGGGCTCTTAGAGTTTTACTAGATTTAAATCTTTTCATGTCAAACCTCTCAATCAATTCATTTATTTGTGACTGATGAATGTGCCATTTTCTTGTTGCTTTACTTGAAGACCTAAGAAAAAAATTAAGTTCTCCCATCATACTCATTTCAAACTCTTTAGACATCAAAGATGAGAACTCATGGCATAAAGATTCATTTGTACTTCCAAATAATATATCATCTACATACTTGTACCATAATCAAATCATCATCTATGCTCTTAAGAAATAAAGTGGTATCTACTCTACCTTTTCTAAATCCATGATCTATCAAAAAGTTACTTAACCTATCATACCAAGCACGAGGAGCCTGTTTTAAACCATATAAAGCTTTCTTTAATTTATATACATGATTTGGATAATCAAGGCTTTCAAATCCAGGTGGTTGCTCGACAAATACATCTTGGTCAATAAATCTATTTAAAAATGCACTTTTAACATCCATTTAAAAAAGTTTAAAATCTCTAAAATAAGCATAAGCAAGGAGTAACCTGATAGCTTCTAGTCTTGCTACGGGTGCAAAAGATTCTTCAAAATCTATACCTTCAACTTGTGTGTACCCTTGTGCAACTAACCTAGCTTTATTTCTAACAATACAACCTGAATCATCTAGCTTATTCTTAAAGATCCATTTTGTTCCAATGACATTTTGATCTTGGGGTCTTGGGACTAATTCCCAAACATCATTTCTTACAAATTGATTCAACTCCTCTTCCATAGCAATAATCCAAAATTATCATTTAATGCTTCTTCTAAATTTTAGGTTCAACCTCGATAAAAAATGTTGAATGATCTACAACTTCTCTACTATGTCTTCTAGTCATAACTCCTTTTGAAGGATCTCCTATAATTAGTTCCTTGATGATTTTTTATTATATTTCCATTCTTTAGGCAATGAATCATCCATATTATCTTCTAAAGATATTTTCTTAAAGTTATCAATCTCTTCATCAATCACTTCATTTTTAATAGGATCAATCAAATTTTCATCAAAAATAACATGTATTGATTCTTCTACAATCATTTTTCTTTTATTGTAAACTCTATAAGCTCTACTAGAAAGAGAGCATCCTAAAAAAATACCATCATCTGATTTGCAATCAAACTTACCTAAATGATCTTTTCCATTATTCAAAATAAAGCATTTACATCCAAATACATGAAAGTGTTCAATCTTAGGCTTCTTTCCAAAACAATTCATAGGGTGTCTTCTTCAAAATTGGTCTAAAATAGATCCTATTCATTACATAACATGCGATATTCGCTTCTACCCAAAAATATTTTGGCAATTAATACTCATCAAGCATAGATCTACTTAATTCAATTAATATTCTATTTTTCTCTCTACTACTCCATTTTGTTGGGAGTTCTAGGTGCAGAAAAATTATGTCTAATCCCATGTTCATCACAAAAATCCTCAAATAATTTATTTTCAAATTCACCACCATGATCAGTTTGAACCCTATTAATCAAAAGGCCTTGTTCTCTTTGAATATATTTAGAAAACTTTCTAAACTCACCAAAAACATCATCCTTGTAAGTTACAAATAAAACCTAAGTATATCTAGAGAAATCATCAACAATCACAAAACCATAATTTTTCCACCTAAGCTGGTGCTAGGACCAAATAAATCCATGTGCAATTCTAGAGGTCTAAAGTAGAAATAATATTTTTACTTTTAAATGAGCTTCTAGAATGTTTACCATGAATACATGCATCACAAACATAGTTTGAATAAAAATTTAATTTAGGCAAACCAACTACTAAATCAAGTTTAGCAATTTTATTAAGTGTGTGCATGTTAATATGACATAGTCTGCCATAACCATAACCATATATCATCATGAGTGCTTTTAAAACAAAGTAAGTTTAAATTTACATCATGAAAGCTATCTAAATCAATGACATAAATATTTTGTATCTTTTCCTACTAGCAAAACATTTTCATTATTTTTATAATGCAATATGATGCATGGAATACTACATTCAAACCTTTATCACATAATTGACTAATAGAAATTAAATTATGTTTTAATCCTTCTACTAGAAAAACTTTATCTAAAGTGATAGAATTCTTACAAATAGAACCAATGCCAATGATTTTTCCCTTAGCATTATCTCCATATGTAACAAATCCTCCATCACTTGATTCTAAAGTTGTGAATTTATCTTTATCTCTCATATGTCTTGAACATTCCCGTCCAAGTACCACATGCCTTCTTTGATTTTGCTTTGAAGGCATTCCTACAAAATAAACTCACATGTTAACTTTTGGAACCCAAACATGTTTGGGTCCACATTCTAAATTTGAAGTAAGATATTTATCATGCATGGTTTGTGTAGTGCTTGTACCTTTTGGTACCCATACATAAGATGATTGCTTAGTATTTTGTATTTTACGTGCATAGCAATCAAATGAAATATGCCCTTTTATTGCAATAGTTGCACCAAACATTAGTGTTTGCATATGATTTAGAATGATAATTATAAGGTATATGAGTGGGATGTGTATGATACAAATAATTTTTATTAAATGTTTTTCTTCATGAAGTATTATAATGAACTTGTGATTTTAAACATAATTCTAATCTTGCTTTTAATAAGATATTCTCTCTTTCAAGTTTACCTACAACTAAGGAACAATTTAATAAAGAAGTATTTTTACTTTTTAAATTATCACATTCATTTTTTAAATCACAAAATACATATCTAAATTTTTATGTTCTTTTTCTAAAGTTTTGTATTTTCTTTTTAATTTTTTATATTCAATAACTAAATCATTAAAAGCATCATCTAATTCATCATAAGATATATCATTACATACCTCTTGAGAATCTAAGTCGATTCTCCATTTGCCATAAGACATATGTTGACCTCTTCATCAGATGAGCTACTTGATTCATTTGAATTTGGATTGGCCCATAAAGCCTTCTTCTTCTTATGGTACTTTTTCTCCTTCATATTTTTCTTTTGTTTACATCAATTTCTTTTTTCTTTGATTCAACAAGTTCGGACAATCACCTCTTATGTGTCGGGCTTTTACAATGATAGAAATGATCCCTTCACTAGGAAATTTCTTAGTTTGAAATTTATAATTTTAGATTTTTTATACCTTGATTCTTCTTCCTTAGCAAGTTACCAAGCCTTTTGGAAAGCATGACCACCTCATCACAATCACCATCAGCTTGAGGTGTTATGCTCATCACTATCATCAACTTGTAGTAAATGGCTTTTCCTTTCTCCTTCTTCTTTTTCGAGTTATCCATCTTATCCCTTTGAACAATAACCTCATGTGCTATCAAAGAACCCAAAAGCGATCAAGTGGATAAGTAGATAAATCTTTAGCTTCACTAATAAATGTTACTTTAGCTTCCCATTCTTTTGGAAGACATCTAAGAATCTTATAAACTAAGTCTTGATTCTATATGTTTTCCCAAGAGAATGTAATGTGTTAATTATTTTCATAAATCTAGTATACATCGAAATAGATTGAAGGAGACATATGAAATAACTCATAATCATGAACAAGTCTATTTATGTGAGCATCTCTAACTTCACTAGTTCCTTCATAAGTTATAATAAGTTTATCCCATATTTCTTTTCTTGTACTTAACATAGAAATTTTCATGTAATCATTAGGTAATAAAGCACAATGTAAAGTATTACAAGCCCTAGCATTTAATTCATCAAGTTCTCTTCGTATAGACCATTCCTCAAAAGTTTTTCTACTTTAATGTCATTTACTTCTACAGTGGGTGTATGATATTGATGTGTCAACATATACCACATGCGTGCATCTTGACCTCTTAAAAATGTACTAATTCTATTTTTCCAATAATCAAATGGTACACTATCTAAAAGTGGAGGTCTATGAGTGGATTGTCCCTCCCAGAATGAACCCTTTGTGAAACCTTGTGCCATAGTGAAAAGATTTACTCTTGGATGTTAAGCCAATAAAAGAGCCTAGGATGACACCATTATGAGACACTATAGCACCCAAGAGGGGTGAATTGGGTGATATTAAAATTTTCAAAACTTAAATTTTAATTTTTAAAAGAAAATTAGATTTTGATTTTATAATGATAAGATATAATTCTAAATGCAAAGAAAATAAAAATACAATAAAGTAAATAGAGACAAGAGGCACACGATTTTTATGTGGTTCGACCAAACCCCAAAACTAGCCTACGTCCACGCCTAGCCACCCCTGGCTAGGAATCCACTAAATAAAAAATGGTTTACAAAAAGTACTCTTCTATAACGGGGTGAGTACAACCCCTACAACAATATGTACTCTCCTACAAAGGGGCGAGTACAACCCCAAAATAAATTTTACAACAAAAAAAATACAAAATAATAAATTTTGATAAAGTAAATCTCTCACAAATATATCAAGCTATCAAATTCAAAAAGTGATCTCACAACTTATAAATGATCACTTTACAACTTAAAAAATTTGTCAAGGCAAAATGCTCACTTAATAAAAATAAATATCTTAAAGTGATATTACTAGGATGTTTATGTTATTATAATTTGTAGAATAATACAAAATGATTTCAAAATAAATTTACAATATTCTTTTTCATAATAAAATAAATTTCAGCAAGGAGTAATTTATTTTAACCAAAAAGATTCTTTCAATTAATGCTAATGATCACAAAAAAAAAAAAATAAGTATATGATAGATCTAAGTTGGTTAGTAAGCTTTCAATTAAAAGAGAGATCTAGCAAATATGAAAATAATTTCAGCACAATAATTTATTTTAAAATGCTTAAAATATACTTCTAAAATAGATCTAAGAATAAATGATCTTTCAAAATAAGACCAAAGAAGAAATATTTCAAGAAACTAAAAGAAATTTGTAGGAAGCTAAAAATTTCAGCAAGTTGAAATAGATCCTATAAATTATCACAAGAGTTTTGCACCAAAAAAAATGATTGAGAAACTTTGATGTGAAAACCAATGTTCAAAGACTAATCCACCAAAAAGTATAAATTAGAAAGTAGAAATAGATGGTGAAAATAGCATGAACAACTATGAAGTATTAAGATCAAGAAAACAAACTCAAGTAATTTAAAAAGGCTTGCTTCGTTGAAGATGTTAAGCTTCCAAACCAAGGATTTGATCTTGCAATATTTGGAGAACACTTGTAAGGAACATTTAAGAGATTTTTTGTTAGATTTGTTGGAGAGATTTTGAATTTTGAATGAGGGATGCTTTCATGAAGAGAATGAGGGCTATTTATAGGCAAGAAGGTCATTTAAAAAATTATTTCAAAGAAATATATTATACAAACCTCATGCTATCATGTGATAATTTAGTATTCAATAAAAATATAATTTATATTAAACAAATATTAAATTTAGCAGCAAAAATTCGGCTATTCACATGGGAAAGTCAAAAGTAATCAAATGTAGCTCTTAATATATTCAAAGCATGTAGCATGCATCCATTATTAAAATCAGGTAATGTTTAAAAAATCATAATAAATTCAATTTTAATGTAAAGTGGGTCATGTAACCACTTATTTTAAAGTAAAAAATTCAAGGAATCCGATGGAGATAAAATCAGATATGAATTCTTTGATTAAACATTGACTTTGGCTAAAATACAAAATTTTATATATTTTTGTTAATTTTGACATGTGACATTTAAAAATTATGATATAATTTATATATAATCATAAATATGTTAGTTATCATATAACCAGCAAATTAAATTAAAATACCTAATTACATTAAGTAAATAAAATAATTATACTTAATAGTTATGATCATTTATTACTTTGACAATTTTATTGCTATGTAGAAAAAACATATAATTGAATGTTAATTAAATAAAGAATTATATAAATTAACCTCATTAAAATAGTATGTTAGGTTGTGAGAAAATTGATTCATGCTAAAGAACTCATATGAATAGTCATATAACCTAAAATCATGAGCTTCACATTATCCCTTTCATTCTTTTATTCTTGCAATTTCTTCTAACAATTTGTGAGATGTATTGGATATGTAATTAGCAATTGATATATATGAAACACATAAAAATATTCATTAGAACATCCAAGCATTTGTTTGTTATCATCAAAATTAATCAAATTGAACATGAGGCTAATTAAGCCAACAAGCCTTGCTACACAAGCCTTAAGCACACAGATTATAATACTAAGTCACCACTTCTAGTGCTAAGTTAGGGTGCTATATATATGATGTTGTATTTTGTTTTGTAATGTAATATTTTAGACTAGATGTTAGGGTGTATATTTTATAGACTGGATGTGAGACTGTTGTTAGCCTAATCATGTTTTCTGTAGGAGGTTGTGCTTAAGGGGCTGCTATAATAAAAATATAAATACTTTTGTTGTGAAGGTTACTTAGCCCCTAAGCATAACCCACGTTAAGACAGGTGGGCTTGGTTACCCATGTGTGGGGTGCTAAGTCTAAATTATTCATATAGCTTGGGTTAATAACATTTATTTTGGTGTAGCTAGATTTACTTTTCATATTTTTGATGTAATTATGCATTAGGAATTAGGATTAGTATTATGAGGGATTAGGATGAGTAGTGGCCAGAAGGCTTAGTCCTTGGGGTGCCCTATGATGCCTTTGGAGCAAATCATAATAAAAGAAAGAGAATGGAAAAAATGGAGAAAAGAAGACTCCCATAGCATGTATTATTATTTTTGTAATCTGGGTGGTATAAGGGTAGAGCTCGGCTACCCATATTTTGTTTCTCTTTTCGTGGTGTACGGTGGAACCCGAGAGGCCTTTTATTCTTTTAAGGTAGTTTATAAAATTATTTGATGTTGTATTTAGATTGCATTAGAACATGCATTTCATAGTTTCTTTATGATTGATGCTTGAATGTGTGGCCTCGATGGTAGTTTTTTAGGATAAAATTAAATTTTCTATCCAATTAACAACTCATAACTAAAATTTTAAAATAACTCATAACCTCACATAAAAGCCTAGAATTAAATCAAGATAATAAAATTTTTAGTAACCCCTTAGCTGGATGGATGAATGTATAATGTCATGCATATCATATTATTTCACTCTTGTTAAGAGGGGACTTCCATCTTTTCCAGAGAATCAAGGCTTAACCTATGAGAGCCTTTGGTTGAAGAACATCCCTTTCTCTTTTGATTTGGCCCTTAATCAAATTCTAATGCATTTAGGCATACAAAATCCCATAGCCTGTGTCAAAATAAAAAGTCCAAAAGAATCAAATAAATTTGATAAAATTTGCATTAGATTAAGTCATAGATTCATACCACTCATACTCTAGTCTCTTAGGGAGTAAGTTTAAGGACTTAGTCTCATTTCTAAATGAACAACAACTTAGCCATCTTGTAAAGTATAAGACTTGCCTACATGGATTTAAAGAATAGGCGGAGTTAACTAGCTGCCACTCCAGTCGATAATAAGTCCAGCAGTCGGGTGGTTCATTCTCTCTTGTGGAGGTAAACCATATACTCATTTTTGCCTTAAATTTAGGTTGTGCCTTTATTTCGTCAAGGCTCCTTAGTTTAAGAATATGAAGTAGCTATTTGACAAGCATAAATCCTCACCTCTTAGGCATTTCTACAATCTTATGTTGTGGAATCATATGTCATAGAATCTAATAAAATGTCAACTCAAATAATTAACTCTCTTCAATTTTAAAATATAAAGCCCAACTATAGGGTAGATTGGAATGCTCCCTAGGCTTCCTAGCATCATTCTCTTTTCTCTCTTTGGATTCCAAAATGAGTCTTCTCCTTGATCTATCCTATTTGATTTTCTAAAATAATCCTTTGATAGTCTTAACCTTGAAATATTTGGAGACCTTAATTGTCTACTTTAATCGAGTATTCTTAAGAAATTCTCATTCCTTAGGATGTTATTAACTATGCTTGCTCCCATGGAACTTAATGAACCCAACTTAAAAACCCTACTTTACTCTTCCATGTAAAGTGGGGAAAGATCTCTATTCAAGACCCATCATGCCTTATGAGTCCTTTAAGTGATTAGGTCCATTATAGGGTGGTGATTTTTATCTTTTGAGATAGTACATTATTCCTTAATGTCATGCTCACTTTAATAAGTACACTAAGACCTGGTGTCCCACATCTCAAAAATAAACACCACAGGAGGCAAGCCCACATAGTTAATTACATCTTATGAAATAGAGATTTTATTAGAATATTCTTAATTAAAGTAGTCAACTAATATCTCTAAAGATTTTAAAGTTTGATGATCAAAGGATTGTTCATTATTAAGAATTAAGTGGGAGAGTTTAAGGTAAGAAGAGTTCTTAATGAATTCCCAAAAAGGATGAGTATGAGCACTCAAGATACTAGGAAGCCTAGTGAGCACTTCTATCTACCCGATAATAAGGCTTTATATTTTTGAAGGTGAAAATTATATTTATTTGAATTGACATTTTATTAGAATGTGAAGACTTAGATTTCAGGAATATAAGATTATGAAAATACTTAAGAGGTGAAGACTTATACCCGTAGCAAAGAAGAAACAAGTAGCCTCTAAACCTATCTAAAGTGCTCTAGCATAAGCTAAGAGCTCAACCTAAATCTACTTGAGGAAGGTGAGATGTATTGGTTCACCTCTACTAGAGAGAGTGAACCAATCCAGACTTTTCTAGATTTACAACTGCCTAGAGTAGCTACCAATTAACACCTCCTATGATTCAAAACTATATAGTCGGTCTTATCTAAATGCAAGATAGTTAGAGTGTTATTTATTAGGAAAGAATCTAAAGTCCTAAACTCATTCCCTAAGAGACTATATCATGATTAGCATGAAAATTCATGACTTAAACTAATGTAATAATACTTATACATTTTTATTGCATTTTTGACTTGTTATTTTAGACTTATTCTTGGAAGAATTTATGCCTAAATGTATGATAAAATTAGATTACTAAATCAGTGAGAAGTGGTGTTCTCCACTACAAAGGACCGCTCTCATAGATCAAGCTTTATCCCTTATCATGCAGAGTGGAGACTCTTTATATTTAAGAGTGATACAATATGCATGCATGATGTTATAACATACAACCATAGAGCTAAGGGGTTGATAAATCTTTTATTTCTTGATTATAATATTTAGACTTTAGAGTGAGGTTATGAGTTAGTTAAAATTTACTTAAGATTATCAGTTGAGACAGAAAATTTATCTTTTTCTAAAGCACCTACCGCATTCAGGCCATACATTAAACATTTAATTTTTAAGAAATATGTGAAAAGAATGCCATTTTATAGCACAATCAATATAAACACAACAATTAAACATCAATCGATTGAAAGAATTAGATGTCGGTGTGATCGAGTACTGCCATACACCCTGGAAAAGAAAAATAATTGGTAGCCAAGCTCTACCCTTATACAACCCATAATGCAATTAAATTACAAATGAAAATAAAGCTATAGGGAGCTTTAATACTTCATCTTCAATCTTTTTCATGGATTTTAGTACTTCAAGCATCATAAGGCCTCCCAAATCTAGGTCTTCTAACCACTACTCATCATATACCTCATAGCTCTAATCATAAGCCTATTACAAAGGTTACATTATATGAAATTAAAAATCTAACTACACTTGTAAAATAGAGGTTAGCTAACATACATTCATGTCAAACAGTTATATTTCATACATTTAGGATTAGCATTCTGTCTTAGGTTACCAAGCCAACCTGTCCTGATTGATTATGTTTATAGATTAAGAAACACTTGTAAGAAAGATACTATAGAGGTCCCTTAAGCATAATCCCCAACAGAAAATATCATTAGTCTAATGTTGTCCTAACATCCAGACTACGCATATACAATCTTAACATTCAGTCTAAAATTACACATCATAAAATAAAACATCACATCATCATAACAAACACCATCTTATCCTAAGATTAAGATCGCTGACATAGTATTCTAATATGTGTAATAGGTTTGATGTGGTATGACATGATTGGGCTTTAGAGTTTGAAATTTTCTAATGATGAATATTCAAGCCCTTTATTAAGAGGGGAATTATGCTTTACATTATTAATAAATTGAGATGATTTTTAGACCTAGACTTCTAATTTTATTTTATGTTTTATTTTGTCTAAGAATTATAAAGGGAGAGAGGAGGGATAGAACCCACCTTAATCCTAACCTAGGTTGGACCTAAGAGATGAATTTTGTGACTTTTAATCCTTTTAATGAAGTGTTATAAAAAAATTTACACTAAAATCTATGTTTGGATTTGGCTTAAAAAGGATTATCTTAAATGTGAAAGACATCGTAAGATTAATAAATCAAAACATAGTTAACGGTGATATTTTTTTTACTTTAGTATTCTTTAATATTCACTTATATATATATATATATATATATATATATATATATATATATATATATATATATATATATATATATATATATATATATATATATATATATATATATATATCATATATATATATATATATATCACATTGATGATGCATGAATGAATTAATATGTTTTCAATTGTTAATATCTGGCATGAGTTATAATTATATGATTCATGCATCTTTATAGAAAAGGGTAATTTAATTTTATGCATACACATATGCATATGTATACTACATTTGTGCAAGTACGTGCCATTATTGAACTAGGAAAGTGAGGTAATCAGAGACCTCCTTGGGTCTACTTAAAGTTTCATGTTCTTGAGATGTTAAGACAATATACTTGTTGATTCATACATATGTACACATATATTGACATAATGGTAGAATTACAAAATTTTCTTAAATTTAATTAAAAAAAGGTTTATCCTTAACATGTAATCTACTATAAATCTCAAGGTCTATGTCATTATTATACTAGAGATATAAGGTATCAAGTCCTCCTTCGGACCAGTACCCCTGTGACCTCAAGTTTGAGACTATATACCTTTTAAGTCATATCTTGTACATGTAAGAATTAGGATTAAGTTTTTATTCAAATTCAATTAGATTGGGTTGATTATGTATTTGGCCCTCTTAAGCCTGAATGGGTTGGATCAGGTCAACTTAGCCACTTGACCAACATTGAATCATAATGGCTCAAATTAGGTATAAGGTTGATTAATTTTATTTGAGGTTTAATTTGTGCTCATTTAGTTGGAGTTTAGGAGTTTGGTTTAATATGTGGCTTAACTGAGTTTAGGGTAAGTGGGCCCTATCTATTTTAAGCGAGAGTCTAACCCTAGGATTGAATCCTATGAGTCTTCTACGCTTAGAGTTTGTGTTCACCTAACCACCAGAAGTGTTCTAATCCTAGGAAGCCATTAGTGGCTAGATGAATCCTAGATCTAAGGAGGGGATAGTTAACCTCACTCCAAAAGTGAGTTCAACGGTAGCCTCAAAAAGCAAAGAATATATTCAATATTATCCCACCACATATCAGAAAGCATTTCTTTCTCAAATCTTTCTTTCCAACATCATCATCATAATAATAAGACTACTTTTTACTAATAACTATAGCTTGAAGTGCATTTTTTAATTTTTTAAATATATATAACATCATAATAACTGAAGCAAATCTTGTCTATACCATAGAAAGTATTTTTAATGATGAAAAGTCTTATACAATGATTCATGATAAAGTTTTTGATCAAAATAACACCTATAGTAACTACAATGATCCACCAACATTCACATTCAGGTATTCTTCACAGAATAAATATTTTTTTAGAGCAAGATTAAGGGTATGCTCAACACATAATATCCAAAAAAATATGAAGGAATGCTTAACAAGCAACCCAAATTAGAGCACTATTGGTAATAACTTGAATCACTTTTCTGGGGACAACTAACATAATAACCTCTTTAATCAAATTAGAAATGAAAAATCTATCTTTGTATTAAACCTCATAATTTACAACTTTTATGACTATTGGACTCTACATGAATAAATCTACTCATCAAAAACTAAGCTAATTTCTTTTTCTTTCTAAGTTTCTATGATAGGTTCAAGTAATCATTCAATATTGCTTCTTTCTCTTTGCAATAATTTTGATCTAAGAGCATTATATCTTGATGGCACGTAACCTGCAATATTATTATTACAAGAAAAGAAAATTACAACTTTATAATAAGGGTTTCTTGCAAGATTGAAAGGAAAGGAACATTCTTGTTATTTCATCATCTAGGTGCTCTCTTATTTGCAGGTTGAAAGCTTTTTTTTAAAAAAAATGAGTATCCCCAACTAGTTTTCTTTTCTTAGAACCAAAAATGTTCTCGCTTAAAAGAGAATGCATCCCTAAATTGGACAGAAGATATGGAACTACTTGGCAATGGTATATATTTTGGAAGACTCCTCTTTATCCTTACCTCTACTTCATTTATTAACCTTTGCATCTTAAATAATTATTCCATAGTTAGTTTTGGACAAACTCTAATTATATGGACACTAATTTTAAGTAGATGCCTTCACTCTTGAATATGATCCTTTGTAAATTTCATTACAATAATTGCATTCAAAAGATACATTTCCTCCACCATCATTTCATCTTCCCATATTAATAACATAATTCTATAATGGCCTTATTTTCATCTATGTTAGCCTCACTTAAACTTTCACCACTTCTAAATTTACTACTAATAGAGCTCATTATTCTTTTTGCATAGAAAATAAGTAAATAAGTTTAAACTAAACCAACATAAATGATAGATATAATTATATAAAATGATGATGCATTACCAATTTAATTAGAGTAACTCAAGTGATAGGTCTAGTTGATCATAAAACCTATTTTAAATTATTAATCAAAAGAAGTAATTCAACATAATTAACTCTTTTATATGATGATATGAGTGTGCACTTCTAGTATAGATATCCAACTAGGTATTTGGTTCCACCATTTTTTGATATCGGTGATCTAATCGTGATATGTTCAAAATTAAAAGATTTGAACTAATCGTAATTCTAAAACATTTATATAGAAGAACAAGTGCAAGCATTGAAAGCTAAAGAATAGTATATCAATTTCTTACTTCAAAAGGATAAGGAGAACTCTAGTAGACATTGAAATCCTGAAAATGTAAGTTCAGTACTAACTTTTTTTTTCCACATAAAATTAACAAAAAAAACTGAAAAAGAAAAAAAAACCTTACTCGATGGTGTTAATCAGTGGTGGTCCATTGGAAGTTGGTATTCAGTCATTAGCGTTACTTAATGGAAATTAAAAAGGAGGAGGCATGGGGGTTTGAGCCAAGGGGGAATGTGAGACTCAGTGTGCACTATACAAACAATGTCAATTATTATCAATGGTGTTAATCAATAGCAATGAGAGAGGTGGAGGTCTAGGCTGTTATTTTGTGGAGCCTTATTTTATCAATAAACTTGAGATGTATTCTCATTAGCCTTGTCCTTCACACTTGTTAAGCTTGGTGGTGAGCTCACTAGGGGTCTCACGGGGGTGGTGTGTCCCCTCTTCAGAGTTCAGGGCAACACCCCCAAAAAAAAATTTTCCATGTATATTGCCTTGGTGCTAGAACAAAGGGACATTGGGTCAAAGACAAAGGCAATACCTCAGAACTAGGAGGACGACACCATGATACTGAGATCAGTTGATTTACACCAGGAAGACAAAGAAACTAGCACTTCAGCACTTCAGTAGGTAGTGCCATGCTATAGGACCAAAGCACTAGAGACTTAAGATAGAGAAGCCAACACCTTGGCATTGTAGGAGAAGCATCGTGGTGCTAGAACCCGTGTAGAAAAGCCTGAAGGATATAGTCGTTACAAGATGGGAGACTTCGTATTTAGGCAATTTTCCCCAATTTTTTTATACTTTTCTCTAATCACTTGTGAGTGGGAGTGAAGTGAGGTTCCTTATGATGACTAAAGTAAGGAGTGGCTTGAGTGAAGTGTGATTTATACAACTCTCAATTTTTTTCTTTCATAGTGTATTTGTTGGTGTTGTGGCACTATGATTTTTTCTCATTCTTAGGTTTTCCAAGTTAAGTTTGGTGTCTTTTGAGTTTATTTTATGATTATTATGCTTTGGTTACTTATGTTCAATATTATACTTCAGATCTCTCAAACTAGTTTTTACATTTAATCTCCTAACAATTGGCATCTAAGCTTGAAGTTCTGAAAGTTTAGTTCAAGTGGGAGCAATACCGAAGAAGACAAGTACAAGATTGAGCAGTTCAATGGCTCAAACTTCTTTTCTAGATTATGCAAATTAAGGATTTATTGTTTGAAAAGAAATTATATGTACCACTGGATGGGATTGCCAAAATTGGAATCAATAATTATGAAAGAATGGAAAGTCCTCGGTCATTCAATCCTAGATTTGATTCAACTTTCATTATCTTTATTTGTTGCTTTCAATTATGTTAATGAAAAGACCATTGTAGGTTGTACTAATAAGAATGTATGAGAAGCCATCAGCTTTAAATAAAACTTTCTTGATGAAGTGGTTGTTTAATACAAAGATGGTTGATGAAAGTCTAGTCAATGAATATCTGAATAATTTTAACACTATGATGAATTAATTATACTCGGTCAACATCAAGTTCGATGACGAGGTAAGGCCATTATTATTTCTATCTCCTTGCAACATGAAGTTGAACTTTGATGATATAGTTAGGTCGGTATTGAATGAAGAAGTCTGTAAAAAGATGAGTGGAGATACTTTAAATGTTGCCTTGAATGTTGAAACAAGATGTAGAAGTTTAGATAAGAACTCAAGCATGATCTAATCTAAATCAAGGAGAAGAAAACCTAAGTTAGAAAGGGGAAATGACAAAGTGAAATGTTGGAATTGCAGGAAGAAAGGTTACTTCAAGAAGGATTGTAAAACTCAAAGATAAGTAGTGGAGAACAAGAAGGAGTGAATCTATAAATGCTCAATAGATGAAACTCAGGGTGACTCTCTTATCTTATTTTTAGACAGTACTAAGTCATGGATCATTGATTCAAGTGCCTCTTTTCATGTTAGTTTTAAGAAAGAGGTGTTCAAAATTATACTCAAGGTGATCTAGGGAAGGTGTACTTCAGAGATAATAAGGCTTGCAGTACTATTGGCAAGGGTGATGTGGATATTATATTGCCAAATGAATCAATCTAGAAGCTGAAGGATGTCAGACATGTTCCATGCCTAAAGATGAATTTAATTTCAATGAGTTAGCTTGCATAATCAGGGTTTGTGATCACCTTCCAAAGTGATTCATGGAATGTGACCAAAGGTGCATTGGTGATGGCACAGGAAAATATTGAAGGGATGATGTATTCAATCAATCTTGCATTAGAATTCATTAAATTTTTAGGGCAAAAAAGGAAATGCAGGTTTGTGGCATGGGAAGCTTGGCTAAATGAGCAAGAAAGGTATAAAACTTCTTGTTTCAAAGTGCAAGCTTCAAGGTTTAAAATCCATAGATTTATATTTTTTTGTGAAGATTATGTGTATGGAAAGTAAAAGAAGGTTAGCTTTTCTAAAAGTGGCTCAAAGTTGAAGTCTAAAAGGAGTTAGTGCATATAGATGTATGAGGTTCTACTCCAGTTTAGTATGATCATACTAGGAAGGCATGAATGTACTTCTTAAAACATAAATCTAATGTATTTGAAGTGTTTAAGAAATGGAAGGCCATGGATAAGAATGAAACATGCTTGAAGTTGAAGTGTCTGGAATCAGATAATGATAGTTAGTATCAAGATTGAAGGTTTAAGGACTATTGTGCCTCAAAAGACATTAGATGTGAGTTCACTGTGCCAAGGACATTGTAGTAGATAGGTGTAATTGAGCATAGGAATATAACTATTATAGAGAGTGCTAGGAGTTTGAGGTTAGATGTAGGGTTGGCCAAGCAGTTCTGGGTAGAAGTCATGAATATTATTGTTTATCTAATCAGTCCAAGTCCTTTAGTACCTTTTAATGAAGGCTTACCTGAAGAATCCTAAAGTGGCAAAGAGGTATATCTATCTCACTTGAAAAGTATTTGGTTGTTCATCATATGTTCATGTTGATATAGAGTCTAGGTGTAATCTTGATTTAAAGTTTGTTAAGTGCACATTTGTAGTATATGGCTCAAATGAATTTGAGTACAAATTTTAAGACTATTAGAATCAAAAGTTCATTAGGATCAAGAACATCATTTTCAATGAAATAGAGATTTACTAAGATAAAAATGAGACTTAGGTGATTCTTCAATAACTTTAGACGAATCTACTAAATATTTTGAGATAGAAAATGCTAGTGAGCATGAAGAAAGAAGAAGGGGTTGTGCTCGACTTGAAGAAGCACAGGAGGACTCAGACACCTGCCATTGAAATTAGGAGATTTAGCAAAATCTCATGATCGACATAGAGGTATTCTCCTTTTATATATTTATTACTAAGCGATGGTGATGATTTAGAGTACTATAAGAAGGCCATTCAAGTTGATGACTTAAAAGAGTGGGAGCATAACATGAATAATGAAATGATGTCACTCATGTCAAATTAGTATGGAATTTTGCAAAGCTATCTAAATCAAAGATAGCACTGCACAATAAGTGGGTTTACAAACTAAAAGAGGAACCAGATGGTAACAAATGCTATAAGGTAAGGCTTGTTATGATGGGGTTTCAGTAGAAGGAAAAAATTAATTACATAGAGATGTTCTCTTTAGTAGTCAAGATGATAACTATTAGGGTTGTGTTAACCATAGTAGTAGTGGAAGATCTACATCTAGAACATATGGATGTGGAGATAGTTTTTTTATATGGGGACTTAGAAGAAGAGCTGTACATAGAGCAGCCATAGAAATATATGGTTCCATGGAAAAAAAAGTCATGATGTGTAGGCTCAAGAAAATCTTATATAGCTTGAAGTAGGCACTAAGATAATGTTATAGGAGATTTGATAGGTTTATGTCAGATAATAACTACACAAAGTATTAAGTTAATCACTGTTGTTATTTCAGAAGATATGAAGACTGTTATATTATTTTTCTTTTATATATAGATAATATGTTGATCATAAAATTAGACATAGAGAAGATTAAGGACGTGAAAGAGCAACTTTCAAGGGTTTTTGAAATAAAAGATTTAAGTTCGACCAAGAAAATTCTTAGTAGGAACATGAGTACATGTATACTGAAGTTATCTTAACTAGAATTTGTTGAAAAGGTCTTTTAAAGATTCAATATGAATGAGACAAAGTCAGTTTGCACCCCCTTGGTTAGTCACTTTAAACTATCTAAAGAACAATCACTTGAGATTGAAATAGAGCAAGAGCACATGAGGAGATTTCCATATACTTCAATATTGGGAGCCTATTAGATGTCATGATAAGTATCATACCAGATATTCCACATGCAATGGGAGTGGTCAGTAGGTATATGAATAATCCTATCAAGTATCATTGGAAGGCAATGAAGTGGATTCTTAGATATCTAAATGGAATAGTCAACAGGGCACTTTGTTTTGGAGGTCCAAGAACTAAACTACAAGTTTATGTCAACTCAGATTTAACAAGAGATCTGGATGAGAGAAATAGTACAACAAGATATATTTTAATGTTAGAAAGCATATTGAGTTGGGATTTCAAGTTGCAAAAGATAGTTTCACTTTCAATCACAAAAGTTGAGTGTGTTGTTATGATGGAGGCTAACAAGGAGATGATCTAGTAGTAAAACTTTATAGTAGAGGTAGGCAAGGGGAAAGAAAATAATAGGCTTTATAGTAACAGTATGAGTGACATTCATCTATCAAAGAATGCCACTTTTCATATGAAGACAAAGCACATCCAACAGGAGTATGATTTTATTTGTACACACCTAGAAGATGGTTAGTTATCTTTAGAAAAAATACAGACAACCAAAAATCATGCGGACATGTTGACGATGATTGTTACAAATGAGAAATTGATGCTATGCTTGGCCTTGTTGTTCAAGAAGCCTAAGGCAAGGGTGAGCCACACCACAACCTTGGACTATGATGGATGTTGTAGATCTTGAGGAGGAGCACGATTGATTACAATCTGTCTCCAAGTGAAAGATTATTATTTTGTGGAGCCTGATTTTATCAATCAACTAGAGATGTATTGTCAACTGAGACCTGTCCTTCACCACCATCAAGCTCAGTAGTGAGCTCACTGAAGTGGGAAACAATTTTGTAGTGTGTAGAATCTTGGTGCTATAGATGCAACATCTTGATGCTAGAACAAAATGATATTAGATTAAAGACAGAAGGTAATGCTTCGATGCTAGGAGAATGGTGCCACGATATTCAGATTCATTGATTTGCTCTAGGAAGATAGAAATGTCAGTGCCTTGATGCTGAAGAAGACAATGTTGCGATGGTAGGACCAAGGCACTAGAGACTCAACATATAAAGGCCAACGTCTAGACGCTGTGGCGCTTGAACTTGTGCAGAAAAGCCTAGAGGATAGCGATACAACAAGACGGCAGACTTCCTATTTATGAGATTTTATGTAGATTTTTCTATGCTTTTCTCTATTATTTTTTGAGTGAGAGTGAAGTGAAGTGCTCTAGGGTGACTTAAGTGAAGAGTGGCTTGATTGAAGTATAATTTGTATAACTCTCCTCAATTTTTTTTCATAGTGAATTTTTTAGGGTGTGACTTCCTGATTTTTTCACATTCTCGAATTTTTTGCATTATATTTGATGTCTTCTGAGTTTGTTTTGTTGTTGCGTTTGGCTATTTTTGTTTAATATTTTGCTACAAATCTCTTAAGTTGGTTTCCGTGTTTAATGTCCCAATACGGGGAATGACAACTTGAGCTAGGAGAGGTGCAGCATGCTACGAGTTCTTCGCAAAATGCCAAAATGTCGTGGGATTCGTAGATATGATATTGAAAAAATAATAATTATAAGAACTGAGATCGAGTGTCATGTTGCTAGCTGCAGAGTGAGACTTAAGCTTATAAAAGAATTAATTTAATGAGACATACATATTTGATTTTTAATTTTATTTTTATTTCAATCAAACACAAGTTGAATATATTGACTTGGGTTGATCGTGTCAAATATGATGCATGTCGAGCACATATTCGTGCCTGACATAACATATTTTTTTTTTGAAAGGTATCCATCCAAGGGATATCGTTGTAATCTCTTATCTACGTCACTTGTCACGCGTAATGGTCCCTTAATATCCGGGAGCACTCCCCGGAGAATCGAACACGATCCAGGGGTTTTCTAAGCTCATCAACCGAGCTAAGAGATAGCTAAGAGACGGTGGTGACACACATACTTCATATTTTGAAGGTTCGTACATATCATAGGTTTACACGTACCTACTTAACAGCCGTTCAGTTTTTCCTAAGAAAAGGAAATAATAAGTTCATTGAAAAAAATATATATATCTTTTCGTGAGGAGCGGCGAGGCAGTTCAACTCGGCCCTTCGCGACTTCTTGCGAGAACCCAGCCTCCACATGTACTAGGGTACAAATCCGCAAACCTTATCGTCTTCTTATTTATCTTTATATATTAGCCATTCTTCCCCATTATTTCTTCTGTTCCTCTGCTTCTGATTTCAAAACATCCATTCGTGAACAGATCGAGATTAAGACAGAGAAATATGGGAATGATCCGGAGTACGGAGATCCTAGAGGCTGAGGCGGAGGAGTTTCGTCAGATGCTCCTGCGGGCACGGAACCACTCCATGGAAGCGCGGCCCGGCCGCCGCCCCGAAGATCGGAAGGCGACGAATTCGCCGGCGACAGTCGCATGGTCTGCGTCACCAGCGCCGTCTCGTTTCTGTGCTTCGCCATCGTCTCCCGGCTCTTCTCCCGCGGTTATTCCGTCCGTCTCGCCCTCGAAAACCAAGGTATGTTTCCATCTCGCCAACGCCGGCAAACTTTCAGTTCAAGGTAACCATGGATTAATTTTGATTAGAATAAATTTACAAATGGCTATTAATTGTCATATTTTTTACCAATTACATGCAAATATTTAATATTTTTATTTTGTTATTACATTTTACATAAATATTTTTATTATTTTTAAATTAATGTATAAATTAAAATCATCTAAATTTATACTATTTAAATATAATAAAATACTGCATATCGATTTTCTAAATTTATTATTTTATCTGTTTTATTTTGGAAAAAATTTGGAAAAATTTAAGGGCCAAAGCCCAATTGTATTCTAAAATGAGGTTACAAAAGGAAACTAATCCCTTACAGGACTGAAAACAAAAAGAAAAAGACTAGACTAGTAAAACAATTCATGAAACATGGTCAGAGCACTAGCAGAAAAGGAAAATCCTGCATAAAAAGAGAAGCTACAAAAACACATATGGACTTAGAGAAACAAAATATATCAGAGATGATCAAAAACATGCACAACAGCATTACTATCTTGCAGGCCAAAGGGACAGGAAAGTCCCCTCACGGTTATCAAGCCGCCAGCCAAACGATCCCCTAATATCTGTCCTTCAGCAGAATCTATTCACATCAAAAGAGGGACCGTGGTTGCAGAATGACCATCCAGCGAAGGGGAGCAGTTTTAGAAGTTGATAGTTGTGCAAGGAGAACCTCATCATCGTCCATAGCAAAAAGAGAGAACCACGAAACCCAGCCAACAGAGAATTCAAAGGTGGGAGATCGAAGATAACATCCAGTTATTGCACCTTCAAATTAACCAGTAGTAAGAAAATCAACGAAAGAACCACATTAGCCTCCTCATCCATGGCAAAAAAACAGAAGAGCCACATAACCCACAAGAGAATTCGAGAAGGTGAGAGAGAAGAGCAAGAAAACGTCGAAAGCCACACCATCGAATTTATCGCTGACGGAGAAAGAAAACACAAAAACAGCAGAAAACAAAGAAGCTGCCGCAAGTAATGAAAGAAGAATTAAGGTGGATGATAATCCCTCCAATTACGAATTAGATCCTGCACATTGCTGGGCCAAGAAGATTTAAGTTTCCAACATTGCATTTTGGCCGAAACCCTTTCTTTAACCTGAGTTAATAAAGCAGCAAATGGTAGGGAGGTAGATGAAAAGATCATTGTTCCTTTCTCTCCACATAAACAAGAACTGCAATAATCAAATAGTATAATCTATATAACATTTTATGCTCCCCTTCATTGATAAAATTCGAACCTGGAAGAGAGGAATGCGAAAACCCATTTGGGATAAGAGCTCTCACTTCATAGCTAATGGACATTCAAAAAATATGTGATTGTGTGATTCAAAAACGGAATGACAAAAACAACAAGGAAGTTGAGATCCAATTCCTTTATTTGCTAACTTATCAGATAATTTGAGACCGTTTTTGAATGCCATCCAACAATAGAGAGCATAGTTGATAGCGTAGCCTTTAAACCATATTCCTTTAGTCCAATCCAAAGAGGGTTGAGATTCAAAGATAGCTTCTCTGAAATCCTTGGAAGAAGGAGAATTAGAGTTGAGCCAACTTACCGAGTCATCACCTTCCTTTATTGTGGTTTCCAATATCATATTGGACAACCGAGGATAAGAAGTCACAAGTAAAGTAGGAAGGTTCCAATGTCCGTTATGTAAAAAAGTATGGACCCTTAGATCATCAGAGAAGTTCAAATGTTTCAGCCCATTAACTCCCAACCAATTACAAAGAGAATGCCCATTACACCAAGGATCATAATATAAAGAAAAACATTACCTTCCCAACTTGAAATTTCGTTTGTTCCTAAATTTTTCAAAACTTTCATAATCGATTTCCAAAGTGGAGAAACTCTGAAAATGCATGGATTCCATAGTGAAGTATATTTGGCTAAACACCATTTAGCAAAGATAGTTTCTCCCTTACAGATTTTCCACATTAATTTCAGTTCTTGATCAGTTAATAGAGAGAGTAGACCAACACCACCTTTTCTTTTGGTAGAGTGGCGTTCCCAAGAGATTGTGTAACTTTTGGCCTCCCTGATAGAAAAATTTATTTGTAAAGAGCATTTTTTAATAATACCATCTGGAATAGCCATAGAACGAAACCAATTATGATAAGTAGCTATTTATAGAGATCGATGCAACCTTCCCCTAAAGAGAGGAATTTACTTTCCATATCCATGCATGAAGTCTATCGAGAGGGTGAAATGAGCCATCTTAATTACACCTTTAATAAGAGGAAGACCCAAATATTTGAAGGGGAAAGAGCCCAGTTGAATACCCAAAACTGTATGTGTACTGTCAACTTTCCTAGTAGAGAGACAAAGGGATGATTTAGAATAATTCACTTCAAGTCCCAAGTAATACTTAAGAGATTGAAGAATGGACTTGAGGGATGTAAAAGTGGAGAGGTCAACATTTTCAGAGGTCATCAGATAAATGAGAGAAGTCCAGCCAAAGTGATAGGATTATATAATCCTTTATTAATTCAACTGTTCAAATCGTCACAAGGCTTGTGCATTTCTGGCCAATTCAATTCTACATGTTCATTTATTTAAATAACGAGTAATATTTTAGAGAAAATAATACAATCCAATTTTTTTTAGAGACTTTTAGAAGAATTATACTGCTTATATCACATCAACTATGATCTTATATTATACTGGTTATAAACTACGATCTTATATTTGAATTTATTTGTATAAAATATTTTAAAAATAAGGAAAAAAATTTAATTTAAGTATTTTTCTTATGTACTAAGATTTTTTTTTTGAAATATTTGAGTGAATTTAATCATAAATTTACGCACAGGTGCAAAAATTTGAATCTAAGATCTCTTAATTTAAAGTCAAAATTTTCAATCACTATGCTAAGATATCTTGCACAACTAACCAAGATTTTCAAAAAAATATATATATAGTAAATTATTTTAATGCACTAATTTATCTTAAAAAAATTAGTAGATAAAATGATAAAAGTAGATTTCGTTCGACTTTATATATATAAACATTATATTGGACGCTGATTTCGATCGACTTTTTTTTTTTCCCCTAATGTTTTAATCTAAATATGTCAAAAGTAGACCGAAAGCTAACAAATTTTTATCCAAATTAGTTAGGACAAACCTTCAATATTCTCTCCTTCACTCAATCCTATTAAGTTTTGTATGTGATGTTAACCTTAATTTAAGCATCTCGATCGATAATTTCTAACCAAATTACAATTATTCTATTATATTTTTTTTTTGGTAGTCTTCAAACTCAATCATTCCACCTAATAAAAAGTTATCAAATCACATCAACATACAAATCATCACAATCATCTGTCTCAAACCCACCGTCATGAATCATCTTCGAACCCCCACACTCAAAGTTCTCAATCCTGCAAGCCTTTCTCTTCACCTCTTCATCTGCTTCGAACCCAACACAGTTCTTCACGCTTAATTTCTTCAATTCTCTGCACCCCTCCACCATTAAAAGCAGCTCTTGTTTAGGCAGATAAGATCTGCTGATATCCAAAGATCTCAGTTTTGGAAGAAATTTAAGTATCGCCAACACATCTTCATTGTTGATGGAAGAATTCGGCATCTTCAATTCAGTGAAATCGTTACAGTTTTGGCCAATATTAGCTGCCAAATGAGAGAAATTTGAAGGCTTTGATTCTAACTCGAGCTGCTGAAGCTCTTTCCATTTGGAAAACAGATTGGGGATGCGAGTTTCTTCATTCATAGTCATTTTGGGCAAAGCTAATTTTCTTAATCTCGGGCATCTGATCAAGTATAAATATACATAAATTTAAGCTGCAGTATATAATATATTGTTTAGCATCTTAAATATAAAATAGGCGAAGATTTTGCTTAGGACATCATGAGATAAAAATTACATATAATAAAAGCAGACCTTTACATTTTCGAAGATAGTTTAGAAAATTTTAAACGGCATCATTTGGAAAAAATTTAAGCCGTAGATTGAAATATTTTTGATATTATTGTAATTGTATCATCAAAATATTTATTTTGATTATAAATTTATTAGGAAGGGAATTAGAATAGCCCTCAAATTATTTTTAAAAATTTTAAATTCAAATAGTTGAATGCATTGAGATTTGGAATTTCAGAAATATGTTAAGATTCATACTTAATGTGATATATATTTAGAGGAAATATACATGAGAAAATATTGGATGATAATGCAAGAGCAGAATCAACATCAATTTTCATGATGAGTAAATTTATATGTTAAAACAAAAACAAAGAGTACAAAAAATTTTTAGAGTGATCAAATGATTAATTTGATACTTTATATAAGAGAAATTATTAAGTTCATAGGGGATAATTGTCCCTCCTAAATTATATCTGGGTCTGCCCCTGGATGGCAGGTATGTAAATCCCCCGAAAATTTTTTTGGATCATAATATGATTTATTTGTCAATATAAAATAATTCAATTTCTTTTGCGCCTTATCAAAATTTAGATATATTTCCAGAGATTAATTTTATATAAAAATATCCTGATATAATCTATCCTTTTAATCATCTACCATGAACATCATGCATAAGATTTTTTATTAAGCATTTTTAAAGTTCTAAAATACAATCAACTAGATGATAAAAATTTATCATTTTCCAACATCTCAAGTTTATAAAAAAATTTAATTATAATAGTAAATTATTTATTCCAATAAATATAACAAAATATTTATTAACTTTAAAAATCTTAATATAAAATATAAATAGTATATTTTATGTAATGAAAGTTTACTAAAATTTTATCTTTGCTAAATATCAGATATTTGAAATTAATATATATATATATATATATATATATATATATATATATATATATATATATATATATAGATAATTAGTATTATATTAACCTTAAACATAACTAGGGATTTTGAGATCTAATTATTATAAAATAGTTAAATGATAGGTGGAACACATACTTTTCCGACGCGGGGATCAAATCCTCAACAGAGGCAAGCTGGGGAAGCAAAATCTCGCCGGCGAGGCCGCGACTGAGGCGGACGGCGAGCTTGATGAAACTGGAAAAGGAGAACCTTGAGACTTTATACTGGGCTTTGAATCTCTTGGCGAAGGAGCTCCATGGCATAAAATTGATTGAGCGAAAGTCGAGGATTTTCCAGCTCAGGGGGTGGCTGGCGGCGGCGGACCACGAGCGGCAAACGAAAGGGATGGAGACGGAGAGATCGTCGAGACCTACTTTGGAGAAGATGATGAACAGACAGTCCATCTCCATGGTTTCCCACCTCCGATCTCCCTCCTCCATGGTTTTTGTGACTGAGGGGAAGAGTTTTTTTGGGGGTATTTGCACAAACGGTTGTAGGTCAGGTTTGAAGGGAAGAGTCCCTCCTGCATTTATAAAGGTACATTACTACGAACGTAACATTTAAAATTATATGTAAATATCAAAATTTAGGTGTTGGACTTATATAAGAATTGTGTGCAATGTATTTGCTCTAATTCATGATTTTGAATATTTAACCTTTGCTTTTAACTAATAAGTTACATGCCCTTTTCACTAAATATAGATTTTAAAATATATATAAATATATCGAGGTGATGTTGATGACTTTAATATTGTTGAGTCTTTGCAGGTTATGGTAGAGTGAAAGTGATATGGAGAACAGAGCTACAAGCAAGCCGAGAAAGAAAAATCTCATCTTGGCTAAAAAACTTTGTCCAAAATAAAACAAACAATAAATCTAGTGCTAACAGAAAAGCGAATAACATCTCGGTATATCAAGCTATGAAATAGAAAGAAATCAAGATCCGAGGAAACATGTAAAGCAAGAAAATAACAAGCAGATAAGAAAGGTTAGATCTCAAATCTAAAAATAAAATAAATAAGCCTTGTAAGACAAGAACCAAGCAATAATATTGATCCTTCTGCATCTTCTTCTTCTACCTCGTATTCTTCTTCTTCCCTCTTGATAGCTTCTCTTCCCCTTGGCAGAAACCCTAAAACCTTCTCCCGAGCTCATCTTCCCTCTCTGCTCTCTCTCTGGAGTATTCGACCGCTCGAAGAGTCGAAATACGCTTTTGATTCCTTCCTCGACAAGTTATGCGTTTCTTCCCCAGGAAACTTCATCCAACGGGCGATAGAACGACACGAAAAAATCAACAGACGACTGAGATTAAATCCCGCGGCAACATCCCTAAGTGAATTCAACGGTTGAGGTACAATCGGCAAGTATCAGTGAATCCAACTGCTGAGATACAATAGGGACGTATCATTGGTGCTCTCGTTGAACCTTCAGTCCTGCAAGAAACAATGGCGGCACAAGACACGCAAAATATTGGAAGAATGTGTGGGAAGATTGAATAAAAATGATGAACAAATGATATCGCTATTATCTTGAATGAAGTATCAAGAAGACTTTGAAGATAAGCTGGAAAAATCAATTCAAGAACAGCAACAAGGAAGTAAAGAATCACAGGTATGTAACTCTTATCCTGTAGAATTTACTCCTCAAATTAAATCTTACAATCAAAATTCAAGACCAGTTAAAGTAGAAATGCCTCGATTTTACGGAGAGAACCCAAAGGGATGGTTATTCAAGGAAAATCAATTCTTCCAATATTATAACCTTTCAGAAGAACAGAAGTTCATCATAGCATCAGTTTATATGGATGGACCTGCTCTAAGTTGGTTCCAATGGATGCATCTCAATAAACAACTATATTCTTGGCAAAATTTTAAAAAACAGGTAATACAAAGATTTGAACCTTCGGTATACAGAGATTTACGTGGGGAATTAGCCAAATTACAAAAAAAACATCAGTGCAAGAATTTTATAATGAATTTGAAGAATTGGCAAACCAAATTTCCGGAATCCCTCCTAAATTCCTGCAAAGTTGCTTTGAATCTGGACTGAGATAAGACAATAAAAGGGAAGTCAGAGCATTACAACCAACTTCATTACAACAAGCCTTTCAAGTAGCAAAATTAATGGAAGATAGATTAACAGATGATGTATATGTAAGAAGAAGTTCACGTTTTAACCAAGCAACATCACTGAAACTACAACAATCATTACTACCCACTCTAACTATGCCAATTCACAACAACAGCAGTAGTAACAAACCAAATATACCAATACAGAGACTTACAGCAATACAATTAGAAGAAAGAAAAAAAAGGATTATGCTTTAACTATGATGAGAAATACCATAGAGGCCACACATGTAAATCAAAGCTATTTTCCCTCATTATAGTCAATGATGATCAGGACTACAACCTGCAGCAAGAAAGTTATCAAGAAAATCTGTTAATAAATGAGGACATACCATAAATCGCTTCAATGCATTCCAGACAATCAAACCCAAGACATTGCGTTTACAAGGGATGATTGGAAAAAAACCAGTTCAAATCTTGATAGAGCTGGATCAACACACAACTTTATACTGACCCAAGTTAATAGAACACACACTCTGCATATTTTTCAAAGTATTAGTAGGAAATGGAGAGACACTCCAATACTCAGGAGTTTGCTCCAACATACCTATCAAATTACAAGGATATACATTCATATACCTACCTTTGCTGAGGTGGATGTAGTATTAGGTGTACAATGGCTAGAATGACTGGGAGAATGCACGATAAATTACAGGAAGCTAACTATGAAATTCAGATATAATGATACAATAATATAACTGCAAGGAGACAGCTTCAAATGTGGAAAGCATTACTACATCACGGTTTACAAACGAAAACAAGGATGAGATAGTATCCTACTTACACATCAGAGAGGTATCACAGCTGATAGACTCCACAACAAAAGAATTCAACGGCCTACCTGCAAATATACAATAGGTATTACATCAGTATCAAGAACTATTTTAAGCACCATCAGACTTACCGCCCAAAAGGGAAATAGATCATCATATTAATCTGTCACCTGACACTCAACCAATAAAGGTTAAAACTTACAGATATCCACATTTTCAGAAGATAGAAATTGAGAAATTAATCAAAGAAATGTTGGATACAGGGATAATAAGGGAAAGCACTAGCCATTTTTCTTCACCAATCCTGTTAATAAAGAAAAAATATGGGACTTGGAGATTTTGTGTGGACTATAGGGCACTAAACAAAATCACCATTCCTGACAGATTTCCCATACCAACACCAGAGGAACTAATGGATGAATTACATGGAGCAAATATTTTTTCAAAGCTAGATTTGCGTTCAGGATACCATCAAATAAGAATGATAGAGGAGGATATATACAAAATAGCCTCCAGAACACATGAAGGACATTATGAATTCATAGCTATGCCATTTGGATTAACAAATGCACCCTCAACCTTCCAAGCTATGATGAATATAATACTTAAACCTTTCCTACGCAAATTTGTGTAAGTATTCTTTGATGATATTTTAATCTACAGTCCCACCATTGAGCAATATCAACAACATCTACAAGCGCTTCGAGAAAGCAAACAACAAGCATTGTTTATCAAACCGTCCAAATGCTCATTCATCTAGGAAAGAATAGAATACTTAGGCCATATATTGTCAGCTCAAGGAATAGAAGTAAATCAAAAGAAAATTGAAGCAGTACAATCATGGACAGTTCCAACTTCAGTAAAACAGCTAAGAGGATTCCTGGGTTTAATAGGATATTATAGAAAATTTGTAAGATAATATGAATTCTTTGCACCATTAACATCACTCGCTAAATGGCAATTTGATTGATCGAAGGAAAAGGCATTCATACATCTAAAAGAAGCTATGATATCCTTACCTGTATTAGCATTTCCAAATTTTTTTCTATACCTTTCATTGTAGAAACAGATCAGGTACTGCAATAGGAGCAATATTAATCCAAAACAGCCATCCTATTGCATATTTCAGCAAGAAATTATCTCCAACTTTACAAAGGTCATCAACCTATGCAAGGCAACTATATGCCATAACAGAAGTAGTGGGGAGATGGAGGTAATATCTGTTATGCCACAAGTTCACCATTAGAATAGATCAGAAGAGCATTAGAGAACTAATTCAGACACCAGAACAACAAAGATTCTTAATCAAACTCCTAGGCTTTGATTATACAATATAATACAAACCAGGTATCATAAACAAAGCAACTGATGCATTATCCTGCAAGAATTATAGTCCAAAAGATCAATCTACAACAGACAGCTCAAAAGTCTCTACTTATCAGAGTTTCTATGCTTACACCCAACAATTCAACTCTTTAATACAACAAATTAAAGATGAGACACAAGTTATTCCTGAATTACAACACCTCTATCAGCAGATAACAGAAAACTCAGAGTTTTTTTTCAAAACACAGAGTTTCTAATGAGTTAGTATATTACAAAAATAGAATTATAATAGCTGCAAAATCAGAAGTAAGAATCACCATCATGAGAGAACTACATTCATCACCAGTAGGGGGTCATTGTGGAATAAAGAGAACAGTAGCAAGAATAACTCAACAATTTTACTGGAAAAAAATGAAGCAAGACATTCAGCAATTTATATCAACCTGCCCCATATGTCAACAAGTGAAATGTGACAACCAGAAACCTGGCTATTGCGCTTGCCATACCTATTTGGGAGGAACTCTCAATGGATTTTATCACAGGATTACCCAAATCTCATAATAAAACAGCTATTGTAGATAGACTCTTTAAGTATGCACATTTTTCAGCCCTCCACACCAATTTTTTAGCAACATCTATTGCTCAAATTTTTATTTCAGACATATGCAAACTCCATGGTATACCACAGAGTATAGTATCAGATAGAGATCCTATATTTATGAGTAATTTATGGAAAGAATTATTTAGGTTGAGTGGAACTACACTCAGTCATAGCAGCTCATATCATCCCCAATCAGATGGCCAAACAGAAATCACTAACAGGACATTAGAACAATACCTTGGAGCTATGCACTAGAGACACCAAAGAATTGGTTACAATTTCTACCATGGAATTTTTCCACACAAGAAACACGCAAAGATGACTCCTTTTCAAATAGTTTATTGCAGACTCCCACCTATAATCATACCTTACAGCTATAATACATCTAATAACATAGAGATAGACACATTATTGCAACAAAGAGATAAAGTACTTCAACAGCTTAAAGAGAATTTACGTGAAGCTAAAAACAGAATGCAATAGATGGATAATAGAAAAAGAAGGGAACTCCAATTCCAGATACATGATTTGGCGTTAGTAAAATTACAACCTTACAGACAAACTTCAGTATCACAACACCCTTACTCAAAATTACAAAGACAATACTATGGACCTTTTAAAATTCTATAGAAGATAGGGTCAGTAGCATATAAAGTGGAACTTCCAGAAACAGCAAAGATCCACAATGTATTCCATGTTTCTAGACTCAAACAGTATAGGAAAGACTCCAAGCTACACCCAGCTATACTTCCAGCATAATTCATAGATAACCAGCCATTGGTTAAACCTATCAAAATTTTAGATGAAAGAATAATACTATAAGCAGATATGCCTATTAAAGAATTACTAATCCAATGGGATGGAATGTTAACAAAGGATGCATCTTGGATACCATTCAAGGAGTTTCAGAAGACTTACCTAATTTTTTGGAGGACAATGATTTTTTGGGAAGGGGTAATGATATGGACCCACAGTGCACACACATCAAGACAAGAGAAAGAAAAACCCCATCTTGGCTAAAAGACTTTATCCAATAAAACAAACAAAATAAATACAAGCCACTGCTTAGCAAAAGAAAGCCCAGAGAGCCATTGCATAACAGATCAGACAACTACATCAATAAGTTAACAGAAAATAGAAAGAGAAATCAAGATCTTGCCAGATCAGACAACTACACCAACATGATAACAGAATAACAGAAATTATGCAAGAAAATCAAGATCTAGAGAATAGAAACATATAAAAGAAAATAATAACAGCAGAAAGTAGTTATATCTCGAAATGTAAATAAACTAGGGCTATAAATAAGGCTTGTAAAAAGACAGCAAACCAAGCAATAATATTGATCCTTCTACATCTTCTTCTTCTTCCTCATCTTCTTCTTCTTCCATCTGGATAGCTTCTCTTCCCCTTGGCAGAAACCCTAAAACCTTCTCCCGAGCTCGAAGAGTCGAAATACGCTTTTGATTCCTTCCTCGACAAGCTACGCATTTCTTCCCCAGGAAGCTTCATCCAACGGGCGATAGAACGACGTGAAGAAATCAACAAACAACTGAGATTAAATCTCGCGGCAGCATCCCTAAGTGAATCTAACGGTTGAGATACAATCGGGAAGTATTAGTGAATCCAACGGCTGAGATACAATAGGGACGTATCAGAAAGTTTACGCCTTAGCCTTGTTATGAAATCCAAAGACACACCTTGAGTATTTAAAGAGTGAACAAGAGAACTTCAAAAATTTTATGTGGAAAATCTCAAAAGAGGAAAATCATGGCTGCGCTAAAAAGCACTATATATCTATTTGAGTACAAAATCTTCCGATAACGGATTATAAAATTGTATATGAAGAGAACAATAATCACGGTCACATTCGAGGTGGTAGCGGTAGTATGCGAATGATGGTGAAACGATTCTGAGCAATGGCCCGATAAGGTCATCATGATGGAACCAGCAGAGAAGACTGGCGAGGATCATGGCGTAATGGCGCGGCCGGTGTTGGCAGCCGTCAGTGGTAACACGGTGTGCTTGGAGGATCTTGAAGCTTTAGGCACTTGGAGCTCCCCGTATGAGGAATGAGGATATTTATAGATTGGATGAGTGGCATCTGTAAATCGTGTAAAATCGAACCACTCCACTTCATGAGACGGCTCAAAATGATTCCTTTGATCAGTTGATGTATTTTAAGTATTTGAATGCTCAAATGAAGTCAGAATTATGAGAATATGGGCTCGTTAGATCGGCTCAGAGACACTTTCGATTTGGCCAGCACTCATGTTTGAGAGTTATTTAGGAATTTAGCGACATCAGTTTTTAAAGGATATTTTAAGTGCTTGATCTCGACCAATTTCAACATCGGATCGACTTGCTTTTAGCATCAAGATTTGTCTTATTTAGTATTTTAAGTGTCATGCATCGATTCTTGCTTTATTTTGGATGATATTATCTGATCATCCAAAATATATATCTCAAATACTTGAAAATAGCAAATTCTTGATGAAATTTGAGGTTAATTAGCATTTTGAGAGAACAGATCTTCAGAGAGCGGCATCATGTGCAGATGTGTGTAGGTATCTTGTGAGTCGCGGAGGTCTGAGACCATCAGGGTGCGAGCATCAGAGTGCTGCGTGTGAGCATGTTAATCTTAATTAGACTTTTAGGCATGGAATTTTTTTTTTTAAGAAAATAGGCATAGTCGTCCGTTTGAAACGGACGATGTCGTCGTCGGAATTTTTTTTTTCGTGATTTTAGGAAGCATGAGGAGAGAGAGAGAGAGAGAGAGAGAGAGAGAGGTTTTATTAATTTTTTTAATTAATATAATTATTTAAAATATTTAAAATATAAAATTTAAAAATATTTTTTATAAAATATTTAATAACTAAATATTTATATATTTAGTTATTTATTTATTATATATATATATATATATATAATTAAATATATAATTTAAAATACTTAGTTTAGTTTTATTTATATATATATATATATTTAATTAGTTATTTATTTATTTAAAATATTTATTTATTTAAAATATATAATTAGTTAAATAAATAAAAAAAATTAAATTATATAAATATTTAGTTATTTATATATTTATAAATTATTTTTGTTATTTATATATTTATTTATTTATTATATAAAGCCAATATATTATATAAATTTTTATAAATTTTATAAATAAAAGTAATTATATATATATTTATAAATTTATTTAGTTATTTATATATTTAATATTATATAAATATTTAAGTTATATATAATTTAAATATTATATATATATATATATATATATATATATATATATATATATATAATATATTATAATATAAAAATATAAATAAATTAAATAAATTTTTTAATAAATAAATAAAGGAATAAATATATATATAATAAATAAATATTTTTAAATATATTAATTTTAAGCTAAATATTAGATTCCGTGTAATTGAAAACTAAATGAAAATCTTGATACTTTATGGATCTATTATAATATAAAATAGTGGGACCTATACTTTGATTTCAATAAAATGAGAACCCTGATTCAATATCTTTTATCTGCAAGGCCCTTGTTACAATTTGCCCTTGTCATTAAATATTTTTTCTTTTTCATTGATATTAGATTCAGTCATAAATAACTTTTTTCAATTCATTTGCAGATCGTTGGTCCCTTCAGCTTCCGTTTTGATTCCAGAATATTATTCTTCAGAGAATGGTGAGTATTTGACTCAGCTGGAAGATCCAGTTTTCGCCATTGACTGGGCTCTTAAAGTTCTGGGATCTGCAAAGGCCTCCTTTGGTACTCTAAAGCATCAAGAGGCAATGGTGGAACTTCGATTCTTCGAAAGCTGAGGCTAATCCGATTCTGCAAACTGAGCGAGTTGCTTGCGACAAGTTCTGAATTACTAGTCTCAACAATCATGACAATAAACTAATTGACTGTTTTCACGTTTTATTTCACTATTAAAAAAACAAACGGTTATGCGTCTTTTTCAGTTTGGTTTTATCTTTTGAGTATATCACATGGATGATAGAGCTATAATTGATGGTATCCTATTCAGATGAGCTGGTATCATATCGATTTCTTTTTTTGTTCTTTTGGAAACTCCCTTATTTTTTAATATTCTTTGAACTGATGTGTGGATGTCTATGTAGAGAAAGCTTTACTTTCTTTTGAAGAATTATTCTCTCGTTGAAGTAACTTTTTTTTTAAAAAAAGGGGGGCTTATGCGAACTTGACGTCATCCTCACCTTCCTCCTGTATCTCCCTAGCAGACTCAGTAGCTTACTAACAAGCAAGAAAATTAAACAAAGGAATTGACTCTGGTTCTCTAACCAACAAAGCCACAATCAGGAATTACTAATGAATCTCAATTCTTTCCAACTAATGCTTATGAGTTGATGATACATGTGGAAATCTTCACTTTTATAGCCAAAGCTGAGAAATACTCTCTTGACCTATAAAAAGAAGATTATGATTTACTAATCAGATTGATTGATTTGGAAGAAACAAATATAAGTTGTTATAAGAATGAGAAGAACAAAAGCTAAAGCTAAGAAGTTTATCACTTATGAGGGTTACACTTAAGAAGTTGTTTAAGGCATTGATGAAGCCTAGAATAAAGCATCTAAAGCTAAGAAGCATTATAAAATCAACAAGACAAATGTTCCTATTGTTCATAGCTTATATTTCTTAGACATTCAATAGAAGAGTTCACTATGTTTAAAGACTAGCTTGAGTAAAGCTAGCAAGGTCTAGTTGTTCAAGTAGATTCTCATGTCTTTATGGTAGTCATCTTCTTTAAAGTCATTAATTAATATTGATCTGTTTATAATATTAGTTGAGATAGTCATTACTCCACCAAATTCTATAGTTTTATATCTATTTAAATAAGAATTCAAATTCTTGTGCATATCATCAATTAAAAATATTTTTTAGCCTTTGCATTTAATATTCTATATTACATGCCTCATTTATGCTAATATATGAATCAATATTTTATTCATATAATAATGTTTTAAATACTTCATTTTGCATACCAGATGTTGGGTATGTTTTGTATGATTATATACATATTATACAAAATTGCATGTCACCTTTCAATGCTACCAAAATAGATCAAGTATTTTAACATTTATATTAGTACATATAAAATCTTGACATACTTAATAATTTCTTTCATCATATATATATATATATATATATATATATATATATGTCATTTAATCTCTGACCACCTTTTGACCTTACCAACTTTTTGTTGAACTGTAAGTATTTCGGGTGACTAAAACTTCCGCACTATAATTTTCAGTTATCATATAAAATTATGCTAAAAGAGTAAAAGGTAAGAAGTAATTACGCATGTGATATTCAACTAATATATTTATAAATATAATATTTTAATTATAAAATTTATCTATTTAAGTATTTACAATTAAAATTATTAAATACTTTATAAAAATAAAAAAATAAACTAAACTTTTATTATGAATTTTAAATTTAGATTATAATTTTTAAAAAATTAAAGTAAAATGCTAGTTTATAAATATATAACAATTAAGTGATATGTATGTAATTGCCCCCAAAAGATAAATAATGTGGCTAACTGCTGCAATATTTTAGTTACAATTATAACAAATATGGATAAAAATTAATACAGAATCACACTTTTAACAAATATGAACATTTTAAAATTCACTTCATCCTTGTGCGCTTTGGAGTTTATCAATGGAGTAAGTAATTACAGAATATTATTGTTTAAGATTGGATTTGTTTGTGATTAAAGAGCTTGATGCTGCTCCCCCCCAATTAAAGACCTCAGTTGAATGAATGATTGAGTTAGAGATAGGTATATCCTCTCTCTCTCTCTCTCTCTCTCTCTCTCTCTCTCTCTCTCTCTCTCTCTCTCTCTGTGCAAAACTTTCAACAAGATTGGTCATAAAATTTAATTTCTATTTTAACCTTATTTAGATATTATCCAACCTTATTTAACCCTTCTTTAACTTGTTTAATAACAAAAACTCCTTTAACATTTATAGAATTTTTTTTCTTTTGATTAGATATGAGCATGTATAAGTAATTACCTAATTGCATTGATATAAATTTTATTTGTTTATCATCATCACAACACTCTATTTTATTTTATTTTATAATTAATTTATAATTTTATGTGATGCCTTTTCTTTTCATTATTGGTAATATAATAAATATTTTAAATGATATTTAACAATTTAAGATAAATTCAAATATACAAGATTTTCTTTTAAAATTAACTAAATGGATTTTGCAAAATTTTTATGGAAAAAATTAATCTCTATCAATCTTCTATAGCTATATAGCAAAGCTTACTAATACTAGGTTAGATCTAAAATATAGCTAGTCTCTTTGTATATAATTGAAGTCTCTCACCAAAGAATCAATAACTAGTATGCACATCATGTTTCTTAGTATATAAGGTATGAATTTCATTGATATGCCTAAGGGTTTATCATACTAGGTATGGTTATCCGATCTAGATAAGACTATAAATTCAATGGAATAGCTCTACTTACATATAATTAGGCTATCACATTCCCTTCTTTAATGAGCATTAATTCTTTGGAAAATTTATTACCACATCAAACTTCCATATTTACATATCTCCTAAACTTCAATTTTTACATATATAACACTCTAATCTTCAATATCACATCAAAATACTTTATTCACTTTTTAAAAGTGAAATGATATAAGCATAAAAGTGTTAGATAAGTAAATATCTAACTTTAGGTGTTAGATGTAAATATAAGTTTCGTATATGTATATAATTCTTTATATTGAGATTATAAGTCCTTTAAAATTTTTTTGATCTATTACATAAAATTCATCCATTTTTATTTGAGATTATGATATTAATTATAGATGATATAACTCATTGTTATTATTTCAGGCTAGTTTAGATCGATTACATTCATAATTAAGCAATATTGAGTTTGATAACTTATGATGGCAAATACAAAAATAAAAAAATTAATTTTATTATTTCTATGTTTGTTGGATTTTTTTACCGTTCATCACCCATTATGTCTAATTTAGATTCTACTAGCTATATCATGATCTAATGATTAATATCACATAAAATTTCCATATGGAGAGAGAGTTGTTTCACTTTATTATGATGATTTATCCTGTCTTGTGACGACTAGTTTCAAAGCATATACTACCTTATTAGGGCAATAAATTTTGAATCAAAATATCTTCTTCAAGTTAATTCTAGCTAATCAAAATATAAACATATCTTCAATAATTGAAAGTATCTCAAAATGGTCTCTCCTCAACTATAATTAATCTTAGTGAACAAGTCCCATTATGAGATTAATAAAAAATTCCTTATATGAAGTGACTTGAACACATAATATGATTTCTTATGAATATTTTATACAAGTTTAAATAATAATTATTAGCACAAGCTCATTAGACCTCTTTCCTTATCTTTTCTTCATGAATTTCCTATTTGAGAAGAGAACTCTCATATTATAATCTTTTTTTCCATATAAGGCTTCTTAGATTCTCATGTATTACTGATATAACTATTTGATTACTCTTCATTGTGCTATAGCTATTGATTACATTCTATTGTACCATGGCCAATGGATTTCACTCTATTTTATCTATCTTAAAATGTCTGTCTTATAATAATTTTGACTACATTATATTGCATCAACCATGTAGCATGTTGTGTCAAAGTTGTTGGATTACACTCTTTGTATCTTCTATAAGATAAATTCTATTTGAATCCTCTTAGAATAAGGTTAAAAGATGATTCAAATAAAATTCAAATCATGTAAAAGATTTGAACTCTCTCTTTGAACCATATTCAACTTTTTTATTAAAATAATATTTTTTGAACCATATTCAAGCCTAAAATATGTAGTTTGTAGTCAAAAGAGGTGAAATTTTACTCCAAAATGAATATTCATGCATTTTTTTTAAATAAATAGCTATTATATTTGATCAATTAAGAATATTATATTATATAAATTATAATAATATATAATATTAAAAATATATAATATATATATATATATATATATATATATATATATATATATATATATATATATATATATATATATATATATATATATATATATATATATATATATATATATATATATATATATATATATATATATATATATATATAATTGAGGTTGAATTGAGTTCAATATCTCTTGAGTTGGGTTGGGTTTATGCATTTAAGATTTCAAGTCTGATTTGGATTGATATGTGAACCCAAAGTGACTAAATTGACCATTCTTGGTGGCTCTTAAATTTGTGGCCTTAAACCTTCCTCCGATTTCTCAGTCTTGACTCTTTAATAACCTAACCTAATTTGCTATTCAGCATTTTGGCTTCTCAAAGCTTGACCTTATCATCTTATCCCTCATCAACTCACCTCGACGACAAAGGTAAAGCTCCTAGGCTTTACACCTTTACATCAACATTTGCAAATCGTTAAGCCACAAAGCATTCATCATTGCTTTGCATTTGCAAGTCTTTGGCTAGGTTTGCACTTTACACACCTCCACAGTGGTGGAAGCTTCTTTTGAGTTTGTGTAATGGTATATGATTTTCATTATTTAGAATATTTGATGGCATAAAAATATAGGAAGTTTTTGAAATACTTGAAAGCTTAGAAAAGAATTTTGTTATTTGTGTTTGGTCATTTGGGGATGCCACTAAAGCTTCTCTATTTGATTATTTTAAAAAAAAACTTAAAGTAAAACACTAAAACTAATGTGTTCGGCTTTTGGAGCTTTTCTTGTGTTTGGTTGTTTGGGGTTGCCACTAAGCTACTATTTCTAACTTTAAGGAAATTTGAAACTCAAAGTGAAAGTAATGTGTTTGACCTTCACAACATTTCTTTATTTTATTTGACATCTTACACTCCTACAATATTTCTTTTACTAGGGTTTGGCCCTTACAACAATTTGGTCGATTGGTCCTTTCTTTTTGTTCCTTTTTGTGTTCCAAGGTACATGTTTTACAGATTGTAATGCAGAAAGCATTTTTGTTTATCTTGTATTGAGAAGAGCCACAAATAAAATCATTTATCATCTTTGCTTTTGATTTAAGTAGTTTAAAATTTTAGAAATATGCTTCACAAAAAATTAGGTCGGCAGGCACAATAATTTAGTTTGAAACCTTCAAATTTCAAATGTTTGATGTGTTTTCTAATAAAAGTTACATGGGCATTTAAGTATACAATTTATATAGATGTTATTCTTATGAGCTTGTTACAATGCACTAAATAAAAAGCATTAAAATTAATGTGTGATGGTGTCGGTGGGTTATGTATTATTCATTAGTTTGATATCATTGATATTATTTATTTGATTGATCATTTATCAATTACTCATTGTAAACTCTCTATTTAAATGGAAGATTCTAGTACATTTATTGATATTGCTAACACTAGAAAGAAAGAGGATTTTATTTCAGCAAAAGTTGAGGAGAATGAAACTAGAGAAATAGATGACAAGGCATGTAATAGACATGCTAGAAAGAGAAGATTGACTTCATTTGTATGGGGACATTTTTATATACTATCACTTAAAAATGATGGAAAATAGAGATGTAAATGTAAGAAGTGTGGTGCAAATTACATATGTGATAGTAAGTTCAGCCTTGGTAATTTAAAATGGCATTTGCAAAGAAGAGGAAAACATATGATATAGGATAACTTATTCTACAAAGTAATTCTAGTACATCTATTGCTATGATGAAGCTATGTTTGACCACCAAGTGTTCTATGATTTGATTACAACTTGCATTATCATGCATAATTTACCATTTCAATCTATTGAATAGTCTGATTTTAGAGCACTTTTACTTTATCTATGTCGAGACTTATACCTTGTATTAAGAAATATAGTTAGAAATGGTTGCAAAAAAATATTTTTTAAGAGAAGGGACAAATCAAGACAATGTTAAGTAAAATAATCAGTCAGTTTGGTGGACATCTGATTTGTGTATTTTTATTAACACTAATGAATTTATATGTTTATTTGCACATATCATTGATCAGGCTTGGAGATTACAGAAAAAATTTTAGACTTTCGTTTTATACCACCTCCATATGTTTTAACACTAATGAATTCATATGGTCTTGCATTATTTGAAGCAATACAAATATTCTTATATGACTGGGAATTTGAAAAGAATATTTTGAGTACTACTTTAGATAATGCTTCTGTTAATAATGTAGCTATTGAATTCTTAAGGTATCATTTGAATTTAAGAGGTGGTCGTCTTTGTAATAAGAAATTCTTTTATATATGATGTTGTGTGCATATTATAAATTTGATTGCTCAAAATGTTTTGAAGGAGATAGATGGATCAATCTCAAAGGTTTGTGAAAGTATTAAATATGTCAAAGGTTCTCCCCAAGCAAAGATTTTAGAGTGTATGAGATAAAGCTACCTGATGAAAAGAAGGGGTTAAGACAAGATGTTCCTACTATATTCTTTAGTTTTATTATGCTTGATAGTGTCATCTATTACAGGCATGCTTTTCTACATTTACAAATAGATGACTCAAATTACAAGAAATATTCCTCAAATAATGAGTGAGAAAGAATGGTAAATATATGCAACTTCATAGCTCCATTTTGTGAGATTACTTATGTTTTCTCTAGCACACAATATTCTACTACAAATTCTTACTTTTATAGCATCTCTACATAAGCAACATTAAAACATGAAAGTGCTTAAGAATACATTACAACGTGGCAACAAACATGTTCATAAAGTTTGAAAAATATTGGTATGATTTTTGTGTAATACTTGTTATAGTTGTTATTCTTGATCTAAGATATAAGTTTAATTTTCTTGAGGTGGTTTTATAAGAAACTATATGAAGGTGACTACGTAAGTGAAGTTGCAAAGGTGAGGGAAAAATTATTCTTATTATTCAAGAATTATTCAAACTCAAATATTCAAGGTTCCTCAACACGAACATCAGTAATTCAAGCAACACATCATGATAATTCAAGAATATCCAACTCAACAATTATTAAATCCCAATTTTTATCAGTATTATTTAAAATTTTTAAATCAATTCAATTTTACATGTTTCATTATGTTAATATTTATTATATCTCATTTATTATAATTTGTAAGGACTTTGATTCTTTTGATGATGAAGATAACATGCCAAGAAAGTATGAGCTTGAGTTTTACTTAGATGAGCTTAGGATTAGAAAATGTTGAGTTAGATATCTTACACTATTGGAGGTAATCAATATAGGTTTCGTAAATTTCTACTAGCTAGTGATGTTTTGTGTATACCATTTTTCATTATTGCTTGAAAGTGCAAGTAGAAATAATAGAAGAATTCTTGATTAATATTGAAGTGTACTAAAACATGTCATTATTGAGGCACTTGTCTACAAAGGATTGGTTATATGGTGACCAAGATTGAAACATACTTTTAATTATCCACTTTTTACATGTTTCATAAATTGCATATTTCTAAGTTAAAACATCCATTTTTTGTAGATTTACTGGACTCACGAAATTGAAAGGTTACTAAAAATATCATGAGGAGTACCATCACTCAAATTAATAGAAGATGGCGATAATTAAGTTAATATGGCAAATTAGTTTTTCTCATTTTTCTATAATTATAATTTGAACTTTGATGGATGATAGTTATATTATTGAACTTTATTTTGGAAAATATTGCACTTTATAGCTTGTGGTGCTCATATGTGATAATGTGATTGTACTATTGTATTGGTGGTTCTATGCTTAAATGTTTTTATAATTTTTATGTTAAGATTGTAAACTGATGTGGTGGACTAACATGAAAAACTATGATGATATATTTTTTGCATCCCTTTATGGCTTTACCTCATGATGTTGCAATTGTATTTATATAAATATGTATTATAAGGTCTACACTTTTGAAGCCTATTCTAGTCCACTATATTTTGCATCATTCATGCATTTGACATATTAAAATGACTTTTCAATATTATAGCCATATAACTTTGCTAGAGTTAATCTTTAGTTTACTATTATGCTCTTATTAGTTATATTCCTCTTTAGTCATGCCTTCTTGATTAAATAATTTCTTAAACTATTTATGATCTTTTGATCTAGACTACTCATAATATAATCATATCCCTTTGATTATACTATACACCTTTTGTCATACTCTTTTGACTAGGTAATGCTTTAAATTGGTTATGCTCTTTTAGTCAAATTCATGATTAGTCACACTTTTTGAATAAAATATCTCCTAGTCTAATTATGAATTTTTTACTATTTTTGATATGACATTGCTCTTTTTGAACAATATGATATTTTTTTTATTAACTTTATTGAATTTCTGATTAATAGAGTATCATTCTCACGATTGAGTGAGTTAATTACTAATTTATACTAAGTTCACTATTATCAAACTAAGTAAAGTTTTTAGAAACAAAATATTTTTTAACTTTTAGAAAATATATTTTTTATAGTTTTGCATGAAATAAAGTTGATGTTCTTATGATTAAAATTAATGTAAATTTATGCGTTTTGGTGATTATCTAGACTAAATTATCTTTGAACAAACTCGGCCTATGGGTTCCAAACTCAATTTTTCACTTATGAATGACATTTCAATTTATAGTATCAATTATATATGCTATATTATCAATCTTAAAAATAAAAAATATATATGCTATATTATCTATAGATCAATATAACCTAACCAATCCCTTTAACTAATTTTTTTGTCTAGTCCGATAAAATTTTGAAAGTTTACATTTTCTTTATTTTCATTGATCCCTATTTAGACATCTATTTGTTTATCCCTACTATTTTCTAGTACTCTTCCAATGTCCCTAAGTTACAACTAGTTTTAACATTATATTTTGTCAGAATGTAAGCAAATTATGCTAAAAAAAAAATAAAACATAATTTGCAATGAACACAAACACTTTTTATATATCATTCCTCAAACATAGTTTAATACAAGATATTTAAAACATATAAATTTAAGGTAAAATTACTTTAGCTATTTGTAGTACAAGTGAGAAAATTCATCAACCAAACTAAGAATAATCGAGAGAAAGGAAAGAGATAACCAGTAATTTCTTCTAAATTTACTCTTTATTGCCTTCTCCCTACTTCCGGTAGAGAAACAAATGACTTTAGTTACAAACTCTATCTGGATCATCTTCACCTTATCTTCCACAAGAACTGACACTTTACCGAGTAAAACATAATATAAACTCACATAGCACTCACATACACAACATGGCACTTGCAGTGTCAATCTCCAAGTGTAAGCCCTCACTCACTCACACTTAAAAATCACACAAGCCAAAATAATTTTTCTATAGAGAATTGATCCCTATTTATAATCTAGGTGGTTGTTCCCTTAGGAATGAAAAGCACCCAAAAGTTTTTCAAAACCACTTACTTGTCGTTAGTTGCATCGCAATGTTGTGAGTATGGTGCCTATGCAATGTACAATGTCACGCGGCATTGATGGGTAGTCTGGATCCTCTATTTTTTGGCTTCAGTGATTTTATAGTGCTACTGTGCTCAAGTTGCAATACTTTAATGCTGTAAGATCCATCTTGGTGTCCTCTAGCTAAAATTTATCTAAGTCCTTAATGTTGTGGCACTGCTCTGTAGCGCCTAGGAGCTATCCTTAATGTCTTTGGATTCTTGATCCTTGTAAACCACACTGCCTTTCGGTGTCTAAGCACTATCTTCTTTGTCTTTTCGTAAAATTAAGCCAAATGAGCGATGTTTCTTTTTTAGGCAATGGGCCTAGTTTTTACTTTTCCTTTGAATTTTTAAAATTTTCAACACAAACTAATTATAAATATATTTTTATAGAAGTTAAATAAGTAATTAGTATAAAACATACTAAAATTAACATAATTACTACTAAACATTTATTCAAAGTTTTTCTTTTAAAACTTTTAAGACATAGCATTATCTTTTAGCCAAGAAGTGAACACAATTAATTAATTATGATTATTATAAATCATATTAAGTCAAATTTTATAATTTTAAGAGCAATAATTTATCTCAAAAAATTAATATTTTTTTTTCATGCAAGGTCTGATTATGATGCACCATGGACATGGCAATGACAAGATATCTGGACATGAGGCATGCTTGACACTAAAAAAAGTAGGACAAGACACACTTTTGACATGTCATAAAATAACATTAATGTATTTATTCTAATAAATTTTAACAAACAAATATGAATAAAGAATTTGCAACAAGGAATAAAACAAGCTAAAAGCTCAAATGCAAATAATATGTTTAATAAGACAATTCATAAATTTTATATAACCACAAAATAATATAGAAAAAATATTTTTAATTTGTTCACTGAAATATCAAAATACAAACATCAATATTTCAATAGAAAACAATTCAACAATGAACTATAATTTTTAATTTTCTCTTTCATTCACATGTCTTTGACCTCTATTATCATCATCATTGAATAAAATAACTTCTAATTCAGGATTATCAAGAGATAGATTTGTAATTTATAGAATTCTCATATCATCAAAAGATTCAAATCCATCTCCTATAACATAGAACATCTTGTTATCACCTTCAATGTAAATTTGAGAATTTCTTGATAGAAGATAGAGATTATTGTGAACATAAACCAAATCTTCAGCTCATTATGGAGTTATTTTGTTCCTCTTTATTGATTATATGAATGAATAAGTGCTCCAATTTCTCTCACAACAAGTGAAAGAAGAAACTTGATTAAAAGTTTTATAGCAAAAGTTTGAAGAAGTGGTGTTAAAGCTTCATGAATTAACCATCATATCTACGGTTCCATCTTCCACCTATCACACAAAAATTCTTGATCTCCAACTTCATTTAAATAACTAAAAAATTTAGCTAACTCCACAATTACAAGTCTTTTTCATAATCATTTAGGAAGAATTATAATAACCAAGACTTTTCATATTTGAAATTTCTAAATCTTTTTTTTGGTGAAATACAATGAGGATTCTCTAAAATTCATTCTTAGCTTGAGTTTCTTTATAAAAAAATAATAAAAATAAAATTAGATAATAAATATATTATGAAAAGAAAATATTTTAATATTTAAAATGTAACTTACCTAGGATTTAAAGAGTAAGCCATGCAATGTAAAGTGTGTTTCTCTTTGCTACAAAATAATTTGAATAACAGTCCAAAATATTTAAGTCCTTCTAAATTGACTTGCTTCTATGTTATATATTGCCACTTTTACCTTAAGTAACATAATATTCCACATCTCATAAATCAGATGCAGACATGGATAATTTGTAATAGTAGCTCTGAGCATGTTATAGCTAGCTATGGTGTTTTTATTTGTAGTGTTGTAGGGACATCATACAGATCTAGGAGGTACTTATATAAACGATCGAGAATGAGATGTGGGTTTAGAAATCTAGATTATTTCCTGATTAATAATAGCCTAATCATCTTGCACTTACATAAGACTAGGCCACATGATTTTAAATCTAGGAGGAGTTAGTTAGCGACTCTGTGATTGTAAATTGAAGAGTGGATTGGTCCACTCTCCATAGTGGAAGTAGACCAATATATCCCATTCCCTAGATTTAGGTCGAGCTCTTAGCTTGTACTAAAGAACTCTAGATATAGGTTCAAAGTCTTCTTATTTTTCCTTTTTCTATTAGTATAAGTCCTCACCTCTTAGGTATTTTATAATCTTTCTTGTTGGAATCTAAGTCCGAACATTTGAATAAAATTTCAACTCAAATAAATAAATTTCTCCTTTCAAAAATGTAAAGCCTTACTATAGGGTAGATTGAAGCACTCATTAGACATCCTAGTATCATGTGTGCTTCCTACTTATTCTCCTTTAGAATCTGCTAAGAACTCTTTCTATTTAAGCCCTCCATGATGGCTTTCCAAAATGACAAATTCTTTTATTATCAACCTTTGAAATATTTGAAGACATTAGTTAACTACTTTAATCAAGAGTGTTCTTAGAAAATTCTCATTCTTAGGATGTAATTAACTATGAAAGCTTGCTTCTATAAGAAACTAAAGAATCCAGTATAAAATATACCCTACTTTACTTATCCATGTAAAGTAGGGAAAAGATCTCTAGTATATATGTAGACCCATCTGCCTTAGGAGTCCTTATTAGCTTGAGTCCATTATAGAGTGGTGTTTCTATCTTTGAGATAATACATTATCTCTTAGATGTTACTTGATAATTTTAATCAACACCCCTTAAGATATGTGATGGTGTCTCCATGATTCCAAACTAAAACACCACATTATTTATTATTAGGGTAAGATTGACTCTCTTCTTTAAGATTTAAAATTCTAAGTTTTGATTGAATTCAGAATGATTATCTAATTTACCCAGATTTTTATTTAATCAATGCTAAGCACTTAGACAAACCAATAACTTTAAAGTCAATATTTTTTATTAGTAATGAGTATCTTAATAGGGAAAACAAAGTTATATCCCTAGAACCTCTCTTAGAAAATTTTTAATGGTCATTTTGGAAGGTAAGATAATTATTTAATGGAAAATCAATCTTTTGGCCATCATTTAAGAGATATGTTCAAAAAACTTGTACCCTAATGTCTAAACAAGTTAAATCCCAAAGAAATTCTAGCCAATATTATTCTTTTCTTATTACTTATAGATTTTAGGAAGATTTATCATTGAATTTCATCTTAGGATTGCCACACACACATAGCTTGACAATGATAGGATTTTATGGTATATCTAAGATGTCTCATTTCTTACCTCCAAAACTATTGATGGTTCACACAATGATAAACTATTTTTTAAAGAAAATTGTGCACCTACATGGTACTTGGTCATTATGTATAATTATGATGTTATATTTGTTTCATACTTTTGAAAAACTTTATGAAAATTATATAATATTTAATTGTAATTCTTATCTCTTTGCATTCTCAAATGATGGCCAAGTTGAAGTAGAATATTAAGGAACATACTTAAAATGTCTTGTTGAAAAAAGTTTAGAATTTGGACTTTCATTTGCCAACAAGAACTTGAATATAATAGTACCATTTCAAGAACTTCTAAAACTTCACCTTTAAGAAGACTTGTTGATGTAGATAACATTCCATCTTATGCATATTTTTTATTTAACATTCTCATTTGCTAAAGACTTTTAAAGCCTCCATGACACCATAAGATAATAAATTACTTTTATGTAATGATAAATATACTTATAGTATAATTATAATTGATCAACAAAAGAATTTAACTGAAGGTGATTATGTTTTGATGTGTATCCATCCTAAGTGATACAATCCCATTAAGTTTAAGTAATTACATGCAAGGGCTTGTGGCCCATTGAAAGTACATACAAATTTATTTTTCAATATATATCACCTTGATTTGCTTGTTGATATGTAAATTTATCTAGTTGTTAATATTAAAGATATTCTATCATATGAGAAAGAGTTAGCAAATCTCTAAGTATAACTCTTTGGTAAAAACATTATTCCCCATTAATAGAATCTCTTATTTTTAAAAGGTAATTATATCATCAATGAATATGTTCCCATTAATCTAACTATTGAGTCTTGATTTTTGGTCATTAGAAGAACAAATCACCTAATGATGACACTTGGCTAACCTCTAGCATGGAGACCTTGGCCCTTCAATTGATAAAAGATTTCATAGATTTCAACTCTATATATTAGAGTTAAATTGTGTTGGGAAAAGTTAATATAGCACATCAAGAAGATTAATAAAATCAATCTAAAGGTCATTACTAGAGCTTAGATTAAAGCACAAGAAAAATATTATAATAGGCCCTATTATAAGATCCCAAGAAAAACCTAATAAAGAGCTCATTATCTATAATATTTTAAATATATTTTATATTATAATATTTATTATATTGTATTTATCATTTATAAGCTTGTAGCTAGCCATGATATGAAAGAAGCATTAAAAAAATGAGCCTCTCTTTAATAAATGGCCACCAACCGTACTTTTCCTCCCTTATTCCTTCCATTTTCCCTCCAAAATTCTTTTGCCCTAGAGTCTTGTAATGCCTATAAATATGGGTTTAGATACTTGTAATTTCAGTTATTAAAAAAATATCTTGAATAAACTACTTGTAATGCCCTAGATTTCATAGATTGTTTTCAATTTGCTATATCATAAGTTCTCATCTCCTAAACATTTTTTTATGGTCTTATGTGTATTATATATCCCAAATTTCTAATAAAATAAACCACTCAAAATATAATTAATTTAAATATCTAATTTTAAAACCCAACCATAGGATAGTTGAAGTACTTCTTACTTCTTTAACATCCTATGCTCCCTAATTTTCTTCTTTTGGTCTCTTAAAAGAACTACTTAATGTTAGGCTAATCTTATTTGAAATTTTAAACCTATAATAAAAGAAGGTACTTGTGAGGTTCCATGTAAAATAAAGATAAATATTATGTTGCCTCTAATATTGAAGCCTAAGAGTGGCCATTTAAAGAAAATTAGAAGGATGTGATGAAAGGGGAGAGGATGAAGTCCAACATAAGTGTAGCTGATGTGAGTTATGTGTTATAATTGAAGTATTTGAAATCCCAATTTTCCACTACTTTCATAACAATTTTTTTCTTGAATCAATTGTAATTTTTATTAATTAAAAATGGTTATGCAATATGTACTGCTTAGATATTTATTTATTGTGTTGTAAATAAATCTATCATGTTATGCATGTTGTGATCACTATCTATTGTATCTATCATATTTTAATTTATTTGGACACTATTTGGTCATTATTCAATAGCCATGTTTGGTGAAATTTGTCATATTATGTCTCTTGTGATTACTCTCTAAATCGGTTATATAATTTTCTACATTGAATAAACCTTGTTCAAACCTGTAATTCAGCTATTTTAAAAATTCTTCTAACAATATCTTATTTGAGCCTTTTGAACTATGTTTAAACCCATGAAATTTAAAAAAATGATTAATGTTCATATAAGGCTTAAACAATATTCATTCATGGATCTCGCTTAAAGTCTAACTTTGATCAGATTTTGTTCGAACTTTGTCAAATCTAATTTGGTTGTGGTGACCTTTAAGAAGTGGTTGACAGCTTACATCCAAAATTATTAGTTTGTTCAAAATGTTTGAGCAGATATTTCCAAAAAAGATGAATGCATATTTCTGCAATTTAAGTGAATAAATTTTGTTAAAGTTTTGAACTTAATTTAGCTCTAATAGTCATATTTTTTATAGTAAAATTAAATGATACGAGTTGCCCGCACACATTATAATTTGTTCCTTTTTATTTATGGAACACTTTATAGATTTATTTGAGCTAAGTTCTTATTATTTTAATTTTCTAAAATTTATTATGATTTTATTTAGATGTATTTTTCTTATTCATTTTTAATTATAAATTTATGATGAGAGATATTTTTCAATCAAATAGATTAGAATGATAATTTTATTAAAGTTGTTATATATATTATAATAATAATTGTTAAAAAAATATTTTTCTTAACATTAACATTGTTGTTGTAGGGTTCTAAATTTGAATGAGAAATGTAAAGGGTTGTATTAGGTTGTCAACATAAAACTTGTCAAAAAATTCATGCCATGAATTCTTTAATGCATTAATCTATGCAAGGCATTCCTTGGAAGAGATGTGTTGTATAGCTTGAATATAGTGAAAAGTGTGTGCAAGGAGCTGACGATGCTCGTGGAGTGTTAAATATACAAGAGTTCCCATATTATGGATGAATACAAATAAAGATGTTAGTCTATGAAAGTAAAACTAAAATAAAAACTTGGAATTTATGTACTCTTATAGGCAAAATAATGGAATTAATGGATGTAATGATTCATAAAAAGATAGTTGGGAAAAAAACCAAGGTCAATGAAAGTCTAAGTTTTAAACTTTAGTATTCATGTATGAGAATAGAAATAGTGTATATGTGATTATAGATAAGTGTTAATAAAATTATTAAAATTAATTAGAGATAACATTGATGTTAAAATTATTAATATTATAAGTGTTTATGGTCCTCAAGTAGGTTTAGATGTATGTTTAAAAAAAAGGAAAAGGCAAGAAGAATTAATACAAATGATACCTCTTAAACAAATAGTATTTATTAGAAAAGATTTAAAAGCACATGTTGAGAGAGTGGTAGAAGATTTTAAAAGTATTAATGGTGGCTATTATTTGAAGTGACTAATAAAGAAGATAGAACTATATTAGATTTTACTTTATCTTATGATTTTATAATTATTAATATTTTATTTAAAAAGAGAGGAGCATATTATCATATATAAGAATTGAATTGGTAAAATACAAATTGATTATTTTTTATGAGAAAAATTATATTTTAAATTGTAAAGATTATAAGATCATTCTAATTGAATGTTTAAATACTCAACATTGACTACTAGCTTTACATTTCAAGATGGAGGGTTGGAAGTTGAATAACAACATTGAAACATTATTTTAAGATTTTATGGGAATACTTAAAGAATCTTGATAAAAATTAGTTTTAAGAGTAAGTTACAAGATCTTAATATTTAAGGTGTAAAAAAATAATATTATGCAGTCAAGTAGCAAGTGATATTAAGCAAGATGTAAAAATATACTTATAGAATCAAAAGAAAAGATCAAAACTAAAAAGTTGTTTTATAAAAATTAATTTAGATGCAAAAGCATGGATGATTGGAAAAGATATAAAGTAGCAAGAAAGAATGTTAAGAAAGTATTATGTAAAGGAAAGAATTTAGTATTTAATGAGTTATACAATAGATTGAATATTAAATAAGGTATATGATGCATATATAAGTTAGCTATGCAATGAGATAGGAGAAGTAAAAGGTTTAGTTCAGTGAAGTACAATTAGGATGAAGATCATAAGTGATTTTCTTAGAAGATATTCTACATAAGTGAATTAGAAATTTTGATAAACTTTTCAATGAAGGTTATGTGAAATACAAATGACTTTAGCAACTTTAATGTCCAAAATTAAAAATAGAAATTTTAGTTTCTACTTCTGAATTAGTAAAACCATAATTGAAAAGGCTTTAAAATATGAAGTGTGGAAATGTTGTAGGAGCTAATGATATTCTAGTATAAGTATAAAACGCTTAGGTGATTAAAGAATTTCTTGGCTTACTAAATTTTTTAATATTATTTTAAAGACTAAAATGATACTAGATGAGTAAGGAAAGAGTTTTTTGGTTTGTTCTTTTTTAGAATAAATGAAATTCTCTGGAGAGTGCAAATTATAGAAGAATTAAGTTAATATGCTATACACTAAAATTGTGCTAGAGAAATTTAGTATATGTTACAACATGATACAAAAGTTTCTTAAAATCAATTTATATTTATGTCGGGAAGGTCTATTATGGATGCTATACATTTGTTGAGAGATTTGATAAAGAACTATAGAGAGAGTAAGGACGATCCACATAAGATAATTATTAGTTTAAAGAAAGCATATGATAAAGTTTCAAGGGAACTGCTTCAGAGAGTTTTAGAAATGAAAGGAGCTCATATTACTTGTATTCAAGTCATTAAGATATGCATATACATTGTTGTTAAGTGAGTTCAAATATAAGGAGGATTGACCAAGTATTTTCTATTTTAGTTAAATTATATCAATGATTAGCTTTAAGCCCATATTTTTTTTGTTTAGTTATGGGTGTTCTTACTAGACATTTGTAGGATGCTCTTACTAGACATTTATAGGAGGATGTACCTTGGCATGTGTTTTTGTTGATGATATTCTTCTTGTTGATAATACTAGAGAGTGAGATCAAGACAACATAAGTTATGGAGGTCAACCTTAGAGTCTAAAGGCTTCTATTTGAGTAGATCTAAAATTGAATATGTGGAGTGCAATTTTACTAGTAGTAGATCTAATGGTGTGGTTGGAAGAATAAGTAATCAAGTCATTAAGAAGAGTGAATGTTTTAGATACCTCAAGTCTATTGTTCAAAGTGATGGTGAAATAGATGGGGATATTATTAGTAGCATAAAGTTTGATGGTGAAGTGTAGGAATGCATTGGGCTATTTTGTGTTAAAAAGTATAAACACACTTTAAGGAAAAATTTTATAAGATGATGGTGAGACCTGCAATGTTTTATGGCACAAAATGTTGGCAAGTAAAAGAGAAGCATAAAAATAAGTGATGTGTCGGAGAGATGAAGATGCTCAGGGAATGAGTGGCTTTACACTTATAGAAAAAAAAGGTGAAATGAATATATCCTTGGAAGGGTTGGAGTAACTTCAATGGTAGATAGTATTAAAGAATTAACTTAGATGATTTTGTCACATAAAATGTCAGCCATCTAATGACCTAGATAGGAGAATAGATTTATTATATTTGTCCTATGATAAGAAAGGTAGAGGTGGACCTTAAAAAGCGTGGTTAAGAAGTATAAAAAAAATGAAATTAATTTGTTATGATTAAATGAAAATATGTTAATAGGACATATTAGAGAAAAATGATTTATGTATCCAAGCCCATGTAATGAGATAAAGGCTTGTTATAATGATATATATTTCTCATAATAATTGCACAATTAATTTAATAAATAGTTTTTGCTTAACTAAATAAAACAATCATTTAAGATCTATCTTTTTCAAAAACATGACATCTTTATGGATTTTTTTAGCTACAATCATTAAATTTTTTAAGTTTTATAAAAGATTTTTTTTCCAAAAGAAAAGTTTTTTAAATTATTGAAAGCAATCTCAAGGTCTTTAAATCATTTAATCCTCGCTAGACTAAGCGTATCCTGAAAAATTCATGATTTTAGACCATTTTCTCCTATTTAACGGAAGGTTTTCTCAATCTTAATTAAGATATAAAATCTCGTACGTAAGTTGAACATATTTTAGAAAAATTGCTAAAATTATTGAAAAATCTAGTGGCCTAATTTGAATATCAAATGCTATGGCGTGCTCATCTTTCAACCATTGAATAACTGAAAGACCCAACCATACGATTGAGGGTGTACTAAAGTAAAAATCTATATAGCTCATCTGTCTCCATTAGAATTTGAGTTATACTAACTTTCTCTACCAACTCATTTTAATACTCTATTCTTACACAAGCTTCTTTCTTGACATTTGGAGATTCTTAGATGCATTTCTAAAACAAATAGCAAAGATAGGTCTTAACTTGAAATATATTTTATGCACAATAATATAAGGTTGAAAATTTTTGAAAGAGTTTAGATTAAAAGCATGCATTAATTGACTCTTAATCATTTATTCTATATTTTTTATCTATATATTTCTTTTATTATTTAATATCATTTATGTAGTTTTCTCACGATTTGCCTCCTCAACCAATGAGGCCTCATCTCTCAATAACTTGAACTTTAAAAGTTCTTGCTTGGGCTACAACAAGGTGCATCAATATTTTGGTCATTCATGATGTGTTTGAGCTTTAATGAACTTCCTTCTAGATATTTGATCTATGATGCACGGACACTCTTAGAATTAGTGGCATGCAGTAGCCGAAATATGTCAGACACTAACACTAGCTCGATTCACCTCTAACGCACTTAATTAAAATCATAATTTTTTTTTAAAAAAGATTAAACATGCTTGTCAAACATACGTACACGTCTTTAAATTAAAATTAAAATAAAAAATTTATTTTCATTATAACTTATTTCTTAATTAATATATGTGTCCTGAGGATGTGCTTGGCTCTCTCGTCCAACCCATCTCTTTATAGGATTTATTTGACCAAAGAGCAGATCGATCGTTGCTACTACTTCTCCTTCCATTGTCGTCAATGTTGAAGGTGTGCCATCATGTTGCTACTACTCTTTCCTATTTTAATTAATGCTTATTTATATTTGGTAGGATATAAAATTTATTATATTGTCTTGTATACATGTCTCTATTTTCAATAATGATCATGTGTCACATGTCATATCTGTCCATTTTAATATCATCATATTAGGGAAAAATTTTAAAATATGTTAATCTTAATTAGGCGTTTAGGCATGAAAATTTTTTTTTTAAGAAAATAGGCATAGTCGTTCGTTTGACGGACGACTGGCGCCGACGTGGCCAGTCGTCGTGCGGAATTAAATTTTTTTTTTCGTGATTTTAGGAAGCACGCGGAGAGGGAGAGAGAGAGAGAGGTTTTATTAATTTTTTAATTAATTTAATTATTTAAAATATTTAAAATATATAATTTAAAAATATTTAATAACTAAATATTTATATATTTAGTTATTTATATATATATATATATATATATATATATATATATATATATATATATATATATATATATATATATATATATTATATATATTTATATATTTATTTTATTTAAAAATATTTATTTATTTAAAATATATAATTAGTTAAATAAATAAAAAATTTTATATATAAATATTTAGTTATTTATATATTTATAAAATATTTAGTTATTTTATATATTTATTTATTTATTATATAAATCCAATATATTATATAAATATTTTATAAATTTTATAAATAAAATAATTATATATATATTTATAAATATTTAGTTATTTATATATTTAAATTATATAAATATTTTTAAGTTATATAAATAATTTAAAATATTTAAAATATATAATTTAAAAATAATTTTATAAAATATTTTAATATATATATATATATTTTCCGAATGCTTTGTGCCTGGGTACTGTTTAAATGAAAAATGAAACGATTTTCTCATAGTTTATTTAATAAAATATACATTTTATAATAACAGAATGAACATTACGGCCCATAACAACTTGAATTTGTTGATAACTTTGTATTGATAAACCGAAAGCAATTGACTAAGTATAAAAACTTCAGTGTATCAAAACATTTGTAGATTAAGCGTAAGCACTAAAAGGATTAGAGAAGCAGAGTGGAAAACGATGGGGCTATCTATTGAACTGTTAATACCTCTAAGAAATCCATCCAAATTGTGAATAACTATTCAATTTTGGCCCCTTCTATCGCTATGAGCCAAAATATTTGGAGTCACTGCACTGGGCAGGACATGACCAGTCTAAATGGATGGCCCATTCTATTTCATAAACAAGTGCATGTGGTACACACCTAATCCTAAGTGCCAACAAAAAGTTGCCAGACTCATGCAGGTTGACTTAACAGAACCCTTAACTCACATGCTTGAAAGTTCATGGTGGAGTGAGCGCAGTGGAGGCATCTCTAAAACTAGAAACAGCAGTGGGCCAAAACCAGTAAGGGAAAGGAAGGCAAAGATTGAACCCTACTACATTAGGGAATATTTCCTCTTCTCTCAAAGTCTCAACATGATATTTGATAGCTTTGAACCCTACCACTCATTTTTGATTGAACCCTACCACTCATCAATCAACTTTGTATTTATTATCCAACTCCTATCATAAAATAAGAAAAATCTCGTCTGCCTTTCAAAAAAGTCAAGCAAGAAAATAATAAAGTATTTCAGTCTAACTATAAGGGGAAAAAAACCAGAATATTTTTAAATTTATATTATGATTATATATGCTTTCTAACGTATTGTAAGATTTTAATCCTTAGATAAATTATTTTTTAAAAATTTCGTTAAGGACCTCAGCTTTTGGTCTGTATTTTTCAGCTTTGTCCAATTTCAAATGTATTTAAAGTTTTATTTTGCAGTGTCATATTTCTTTAGAATTATACTTTTATCATTATTTAGGGTTTAGGGAATCAAATATCAATATAGCATCGGAGAATAGCTGGTGTTAAGCTGTCAATCAAAATCTTACATAGTTAAAAAAACCAAAAAAAGATACGTTACGTTATTTTGTTAATATGTTTTATGATAAAAAGGAACACGTTGATTATAACTCATAAGATAGGAATATTATAAAAGAGGAGAAAATATAAATGATTTTTTACTCAAGATAGTATAATTTGCTTCTACCACAAGAGAGAATATTAGCTACGTCCATCCTCCAATTAAAAATATGATATGTGCAAATATATTTTAATAATAAATTAAACTTATTTTATACTGTATTTGATTGTAATTACAAATTAAACTTATTTTTAATAATATTTATTATAGAATATGTGTATACTGTGAGTACATAGAGTACAATTTTAATGTACTTAAGATACTCTTAATTAAATTATTAAATCATAAATTAAATATGTACTAAATATCATTTTAGTACCTCTAAATATCTTTTAAAATATTAAGAAGTAAAAAAAAATTAAAATCTATTCACTTTAAAATTTATTTTTAATGAAATATGTATGCATATTGAGTCCGCACGTAATGTCTTTTTCCTGGAATAGAAACTTTTGATTTTTATTTTTTTCACCAAATATGTTTTGTATTTATTACTAAGGAGGGGAAAGGTTTTGGCGCCCGTGATGGAAGAAGAAGATAAGTATCATTGACTGAGAAGAAAAAAAGTGCATCTGTGAAAGTCGTTTAAGCCATTTATTGATCGCCGACATTTAGGCCGTTGAAGATTTAATGAACCTATGGAGGCAATGAGGAGAACAGGCAAAAATAAAAAAAATTTCTTTCTCAGTGCTGAAGGGTTTGTGCATTTAAATCTTCTCCTTATAAATAAAATTTAATTTAGGAAGTTACAGTTTCATATTCAGAGAATCATAAGTCAGTTTTAAAAATTACATGAGTTTTGTCTATAGATAGTCCTCTTTGTTAATTATAATAGAAAGTGCCTTATAATGTGACATAATAATGTTAATATACATTTGGAATGCCTAGCATATACATTTCATTGCTATGATGTGTTAGTCAAATAATCATGTAAATGTCTATCTATATTCTTTCTTGTGATTTTTAAAGCATGATACCAAGTTATTTGAGATTCTCCATTGTCAAAAGTTGATGAAATGCTTTATTTTTGGTCCATCATATAGGCTATGGCTTTATGAATGATATAATATGGGCTGTTGTATATGTTTTATATCCTATAATTGATATGTTATCATACACTCCTATACAATAACAACAAGCCTTTATCCTATGTGGGTTAGCTCTTGAATCATTTTTTTCTAATGTGTCTTTTTAATTGTCATATTCTCATTTAATCCTAAAAAAATTAAGGACATTTTTTAATATAGGTTGAATCAAATACATCTCTCCCCTGGTATGAACAACTGGTGTTTATGTGACTAAACTATCTAAGGCAACTCTCTCTATTATTTTGCTCACTATATATATATATATATATATATATATATATATATATATATATATATTCATTTCTCATTTTCTCTCTAACAGTAAAGCCACTTATCCACTTGAGCATCCACATCTATGCAACACTTAATTTTATTCATCTCTTTTACTAGCCAAAATTTTATGCCATAAATCATTGCCAATCTCACCACCATCTTATAAAATTTTTCTTGAGTATAATCAATACTTTTCTATTAGACAACAGGCCTGATGCATTCCTCCGCCTCAACTATCCAACTTGAATTCTACTAATAGCATCCTCATTTATATCACCATCACTTTGAACAATAGACTCAAGATATCTAAAACGTTCACTATTTTTGATGATTTGATTACCATTTTTATCACTCTGCCACTAGATCTTCTATAAATACAAATTAAACTCCATGTATTTGGTTTTACATCTACAAATACAAATTGAATTAGGGGGAGTATATCTCCCCCTATGGCAATCGGACGTATTTATCCATTGAAAAGGTCAGTGCCATCATGTTGCTACTACTCTTTCCCATTTTTAATTAATGCTTATTTATATTTGGTAAGATATAAAATTTATTATATTGTCTTATGTGTGTCTATGTCCTCTATTTTCAATAATAGATATATGGTATATATATATATGTCCATACATATAGGAAAATTTTTAAAATATGATGTTAATCTTAATTAGGCGTTTAGGTATGAAAAATTTTTTTTAAGAATAATAGTCGTCGTTTGACGGACGACTGGTCAAACGGACTGGCGGAATTATTTTTTTTTTCTTGATTTTAAGAAGCACGTGGAGAGGGAGAGAGAGAGAGAGAGAGAGAGAGAGAGAGAGGAAGCACGCGGAGAGGAAGAGAGAGAGCTTTTATTAATTTTTTTAATTAATATAATTATTTAAAATATTTAAAATATATAATTTAAAAATATTTTTATAAAATATTTAATAACTAAATATTTATATATTTAGTTATTATTTATTTATATATATATATATAATTAAATATATAATTTAAAAATACTTAGTTTAGTTATTTATATATAT